>JAOWBW010000225.1:1460436-1508748 GCA_026119855.1 Campanula takesimana
TGGGAAGTACTTAAACACCCATCTCGCCTGACTAATGTCGGTCTTGCTTGATCAAAGTTCTACATAAATGATAAATGTTCTTCCTATTCTTAATATAAAAGGGTTTTGAAAGGTGTTTTGGAATGTAGGTAGATAACTCCTTGACTAGCTTCAATGAGTGAAGTAGTCTTTGGTGTTATGTCCCAAAATGATTTGGGTGATTGCACATTTGATGAAATAAAAGAGAAGAAAAGAGATGAAGTAGAGAAGAAGAGGAGAATGGAGTTTTACCTAAACTTCAGTGACTTCAAACACTTCTTTATGAGTTACTTTGGAAAGTGCCTTGGAAATGATTTGTGTATAGTTTTTTGTAAGTAGAATTTTGGTCCTTTCAAATGGTGGATTAGGAGGGTTTTTATAGTTGAAAACAAAGTCTTTTTTGGTGCCAAAACTCAGTCACCAAGAAATCTTTCCCGGGCAAATCATGTAAAATGAGCAAGGGAGAGATTCTTGGATAGAAATCTATAACCGTCGCCCAGAGGCGCGCGCTTCCTACCTCGGGGCGGAAGGTCGCGCACGTCTGGCTCCTATGGTCGAGGCGCGCGACTCAAAAATGGCCTTTTTGACAGAATGGACTAGAAAGTCAGCCCTGTTATTCAGTTTAGTCTTGGACTTAGGAGTTCAGTCAGGAACTTAACGGAAGTGACATAACTAACAAAAAACACTTAAAATAGGGAGAAACAACACAAATCAAATGTGCAATCGGGGTGAGCGGGTCCAAGGCGGGGTGTCTACAGACTCACCACCATGTTGTTGACGGAACACGGACCGTGAGATTCTTGAGTTCGGGGTTAAGCTATGGATTGGAAGGTCAAGGAGCACCCAATCCACCCGATCTAGGATCAGTCTTGCTCACGAAATCAGCATCATCATTATTAATATTATGCATTCATGTACCAAAGAAAAGCAAACAAATAAATAATTTCTTATTTATTTAGGATGTCGGATCATATGCTTCAAGATCATCTCCATGGATTGGAGAGGCTCTAGGCTGATCCTTTAATGGAATCACACTACTTTAAAGACAAAGAAAAGATGAGAAGGTAGAAAACAAAGAGTTTTACCTAAGCGTTCTTCAGGAATCCTATGGATGGCCTTGACTAAAGGCCTTGATGATCCGATGAACTTGACTTGAATGGTGTTATGAAGGTTGGAATTTCGTGGGTGAGGGAGAGAGACTGATTATGAGGACCACTTTTATCAGATTTAGAGTGGTTTTTAGTGAATAACCATTCTAGAGGTTTTTCGGTTCAAGAACCTATATATTTATAGGAGTTTTTGACCAAGGGTTTAAGCCAAGGAGGTATGTTTTGATGGGAATCAAAGACTTGATTTACCAAGAGGTATTTTTTGGACTCTAGGATCGCCTATTAGGTTTTTCCCGGATTGCTTGAGTGTTTGCCAAGAAAAGGGATTGAGATCAACAAGGAAACTGACCTAAAACCCGACTGTCAAGGGGGATATCTCGTACGAGACATCTCAATGCTGGAATTCACTTTTTGCCTTCTGCAGTAGTTTTAATGTTCATTTTGGCCCCTGACTAACGGAGTTAGTCAAAAACATAACGAAACATGTCCCAATTAACGAGTTTCGACCCAAATCAAAGGCGAGACATAGAGTAGTGTGATTATGAATGATTGTCCAAAATGGCGTGTCTACAGAGCCCTCGGCGACGGTACTTATGGATGAAGTAACTTCATCGATAGAAAAGACGCCATTTTTGAACTAGGGGTATGGTCGTGCTGGAAAGCTGCCTATGTGTTCCTCGGAGGAAATCAAACCAAACGTAGTTCGACTCTAAAAACACGCAAAACGGGGTTTGGTATTTTGAAATCATTTTTGGAAATAAATACTTGCGGTAAGTAAAGTTTTAGAGTTTAGAGAGTAACCCATACTGAGGAATCAATGTCCTTGACCCAATTCTGAATATACTCCTTTTTGTTGATGATGAACCGTCTCCAGTTACAATCCATACTGACGAATCAATCTCTTGACTCCAATTCTGAATGTACCCTGTTGTTTGATGACGAACCGCCTTCGGTTTGGAGACACAGTACCCGACCCTGCTTCTCCTTCCAACGAACTTGCCTTCTCTGTCGAAAATATGAATCCTATGTTATTAACATACGTCTTGATAACAATTATCGGACTCTGGGTTTGGAGACGCCAATTACTTGGGATCATTGCTTCTCCTTCCAACGAACTTGCCTTCTTTGCCAGAAACTGTGAATCCTATGCCATTAACATACGTCTCGATGGAATTATGGGACTCTGAGGGGTGTGAATCCTATGTTATTAGCCTACACCTTGATAAAAATTGTGGGACCACTGGTTGCGGAGATGCCAATTACTTGGATCCTTACTTCTCCTTCCAACGAACTTTCCTTATCGTCAGAAAAGTGGATCCTATGCCATTAACATACGTCTCGATGGCAATTATGGGACTCCAAATGGTGGGATCCTGTGTTATTAACTTACGTCTTGATAACAGTCGTGGGATACCCGGTTGTAAATCCTATGCCATTAACATATGTCTCGATGACAGTCATGGGATTTAGAGTTTGCTGATGCAGATTTTGTTGCTCACCCATGATCTTGGATGTGCGGTGAGAAATAAATTCGTATTGAGAAACAACTTTGCTTGTTCCAATTCTGAAAATATTCTTTTGTTGACGACTCAATGTTCCATCTTGAAATGAGTTCAGATTTGACCTCTTAGTCAAAAACAGGGCTTTTTCTGACCTTTCTGTTAAAGCAGGGGCTTTTCTGGAATTTCTGTTAAAAGCAGGGCTTTTTTTGGGAATTTCCGAGAAACAGGTTTTCTGAGATTTTTCTGGGGATATCTCGTATGAGATAGGGATGTCTTGTACGAGACTTCTCTGTTTTTATGCAAATCAGAGACGATATCAGGCGCTGAAAGTGATTTTCAAATCACTTTTCTTATTTCATTTCAGGAATTCTCAACCCTAGGCGATTTTTCCACTAAAAAATCTTTATTTTCACCAGCTCTAGTGATTCTTAACCCTTTTAAATGGCCGGTGCAAATCGTTCTCATAAGGAACACCTCTTCGGTAGGCACATGACACCTCTTCGGTAGGCACATGAAAGGTAAGTGTGGGCGACGGATGAGTTGTGCCCAATTCCCCGAGGATCATATATCTCACGCCGTTCGGACGAGGCGGGTAAGGATCTCTCCTTTGATTGAGTTTCCATGTCAATTTCGTTGTTGCATGACTCAATTTGGTGCCTTCGCAGTTCGACTTTTATCGATTTTCGCCTAGAATTATCGCTGTTAGGGTTTATCATGCATGGCTGATATTTCGATGGAATTTCATCCTTGTTGATGTTGAAAATCATTGTAGTATAGTAGTACATGATTTTGACTGTCGTTCTATGCAGTTCTACGACTTTTCGGGTAAAATGCCTTAAATGAAGGTTTTACCGATCTTCTGACATTCGTCTATTTTGCCTTTGTTGTTTACAGCCATTTAGGGTTGTCAATAACTGTAGAGGCAGTGGCGAGTGGTTGCCGAGAGGTGGGTAACTCTTAATGGTGAGATAAAAGGAAGAGATCGAGAATCTCGGCTGAAGCCTTCTTTGACGGCCTAGTCGGTGAGAGGAGGAATGTTCACTTGCTCCAAGCTATTCGGGAGCGCTGGTGGGACAGCACTCTACTATGCACATGCGGTGGGGAGAGGTCACCATGACTCCTACTGACTTTCATGCCATTACCGGGCTTGCCATCGTCGGTGAGCCGCTTAAGGTTGATACTGACTTCCTACCCAATATTGATGACATGAGGCATTTTCTGGGCTTCTCTGTGCGTATCTTAGGCAAGGGTGTCCTTATGAAGGCTTTGAGGGATAAGGTCGATGCCTATGTTACTGTTAATGCTGGTCAGATGCACCTCACTGACACCCGTATTGCAGCTGTCCGCGCTTTCTGTTGTGGGCCTTTTCTGAGACGCTATTTGCTAATCATGTGTCGACTGCCTTGTTCACTCTGCTGAGTTGCCTAAGGGATATGCAGCATGTGACTGATGCCAATTGTGGTTTAGCTGGCTTAGCCCACTGCTACGTGGCCATGGATGAGAGTTCGTGGGACCGGGGGAACGCTGGCTTGGGCGGCTACAGTCATGCCTGGGAGATATAATACTCATCTTCTTCTGTATTCCTCCTTTATTTCAGCCCCAGTCTATTTTGATAGCATTTTTATTTAGCTATTGTATATTGACATCTTCTATGTTTCTCCCATTTTGTAGGCCTGGGTTACGCCATGTTTGGTCTCTTCACTTTCAATCTTCGAGACAACAGTGTTATGTTCCCAGATACTTTGAGATGGTGCCGGGGTAACAGGGATACCTGTGATGAGCAGGCAGAGGGGGATGATATGATGGTGGAGCGCATGCGGCTATATTTTGATAGATGGGAGGCTGTCCTGAGTCCACTGTCACCTTCTTTCCTTGGAGGAGTTTAGGCATTGACCATGCATACAGGTTCGCTGGTATGAGGTTGCTGATGATCGGCCTTGGTGGGGGATGCTTCTATTTAGGAGAGAGAGTCTCTCGCCAGCAAGGTGGTGGAAGGCTCAATGTTATTGTTCCTTTGGACCCACCAGCCCATATGTTTAACTCTTATGCCATCGCGGAGGAGGAGAGAGGGGACCTCATCATTGGTCAGGATGCTTTCGACCATATGTCTCTGGAGGCTGATTATCAGGACTTTCTTGCTCGTCTCATGCCCTGGTTGATTTTGGAGGGCGATCAGGGTCAGGCCCAGGGAGTTGTCCACGTCCCTTTCCGTCCACAGCTTGGACCATCTTCTTTTACCTACAGCATGGCTGAGGGGATAGAGAGCGTCAAGGACCTTCCCGCGCAGTACGATATGCCTGAAGGACTCGTACCTCTTGCCGACGCGACTATGGTATGATTTATGACCCTTCTTCTGTCATTTCCGTCATTCTGCCATTTCATATGTCTGTTTATTATTTTTTTGAAAACTTTGACATCTGTATTTGTTTCTTCTCAACAGGTGCCCATTGCTGAGTATAGAGAGGTCGCCGGACGGCTCGCCCAGTTGATGAATGATCACGTGGCAGTGGCGATGTCTCCTTTCTTCTTGATACCGAGTAGATAGGATCCCCCATTCCCTCTTTTTTGTTGATGATGTATTTATTGCCTCAGCGTAGGCGAAGACAATTTTTTTTTTCTTCGTTTTGTACCTATGCAACAGTTAACTCCTAACTCTAACACACAATACTTTTGTTAATTTTAGTTTTTTATTTCTGACTATGTAAATGGATTGATTCACATCCGGTTGGTCAACCGAGGGGTATTTTTAAGAGATGGATTCGTGTTGGGTCGTTTTTATGTGATGTATGAACTGTCTGGGGTGCATTTCTGAGGTGTTTAAGGCATGTTTTGACTCATTGGGCGACCTGAATCTGAGGAGAGTTTCTGTTATCTGAACTGGGAGATGCCTCGTACGAGACATCGATGTCTCGTACGAGACATCTTGTGAGCTTGCGGTTGTTTCTCCTTTTTCCTCGAGGATTTGGTGTCCGAACTTGCATATAAGCACCTCTAGTCCGTCCTAGAATACCATGCAGCCTTAAATCAGTTCTGGGAACTTTTATTTTGGAGTAAAATTCTCAACCTTTTGCTCTCAATGTCCCCAAGCAAGTCCGTCCCTTCACCAATAATTGTTGATGAGTTCTCCTTGGAATCAGGATTAGTGGAACGCTACAATAATGACTTAGCAACGTTCTTTTGATCGTTTGACAAGGCTCGTCAAGGAAGGTTCGTGGAGATGTTCGGTTGCAAGATTCTTTTCACCTTGAAGAATCTAAAACCGGATTGGGACCTTTTAAAGGGAGTCGAACGCTTCTGGGATCCTTCGACTCATCTCTTCAACTTTTCGCTTAATGAGATGGTCCCTACTATAGAGGAGATGGCGGCTATCCTGGATATACCATTGACAAGAGTGATTGCGGTGCCCAAGTATGACAAGGTACCGGTAGAATCTCTCAGGGATTTATTGAGTATAGGCCTTCCCGAGGCGCAGAGTTATATCCATAACCGCTATGTTGATCTCTATGCTTTGCCTAGGAGATTTAAAGGTCGGGTGACTCGCGGTCATGGCACGGATTCCCAATGTTGCCTCTTGGCATTATGCTTATTCCAAAGCGTTCTGTTCATGAGCAAGTGTGGCATGACGAACACGGAGCTCGTGGATATCGTTCTGCAAGCTAGAGGACGAGCCTTCAACATAATTCTTCCATCTTGGGGAGACCCTTCATGGTCTTGATGAGCTACATCGAACCGGATCCATGACTCGGGGAAGTCCATTATTGTTGACGATTTGGCTCAGAGAACATATCAAATTGTTTGACTCTCCGACCGAATACTCTCCTTATATTTTCCATAGGCGGATATTGTTGGTGAAGGGTCTCAGCATTGAGGAGTGGGCCCATCTTTTTACCAAAGCGGAGACTGATGATATTGCTTGGTGCCCATCCTTTTGTAAGGTGAAACGGTTTGTAACTAATACCCTTGGGTACGACAGGGTCGTCCTTCCTGGTCTGAGGGATTCCTCTTTTTACTTTGCTCGAAGGGTGATGCGACAGTTCGGTCAACTGCAGGATACTTTCGTGTTAGGGGACGTGCTCGGGACATTTCTTTCATGGACCCAGAGTTCTCTACGAGCTTGGCTCGTGCTTGGGGGCAAGGCACCACTATGGATCGTTGGACCTATCTTTGCCATGATGGAGAGAGCATCTATTTGCCGGATAAATACTTGGATTGGTTTCTCACAGAACTCCGTCCCAATGCTGAGAATTTTATGACATTCGCCGTCCTTTGTTGGGGGACCAATTCGAGCCTAGCTTGAATTTGAGGAAGAAGGAAGCTACGGAGGATCTTTCTAATGTCAGAGTAGATGCCACTCAAGATTTTCTGGATAGTGACTTTTACGAGAAGAGAGCAAACGGACTTCCCGGTAAATTCCAAGCTTTATATAGACCTCATGTGTTTGCAAGATTGACTCCCTCGGTGTTCAGTAGACTTGACGTTCCCCCTGGTTACGAGATACCTTTGCACAAGAGGAAAAGGACTGACAAGGCAGACTGTGGTCAAGACCCTACTAAGTCAAGGAAGAGATAGATCCTAGGAGTATCGAGAGATTGCCTAGATAGACCAATGTTTAGATTTTTAGTATTTTATTTATTTTCTTTTGCAAGTTGGTATTCATGTTAGAAATTTTCTTATTGCTTTCTTGAAATGCATTCAGTTAATAAGAAGACAAGATTTTTATTTTATTTATTGAATAGACTGGACCAAAAGGCTGCTACGTTGTCCTTTTACATCAATTAAATAAGGAGCTCAGGTCATCGTAGTTCTTGTTTAAGAAAGAGAAAAATATGTCTGCTGACTGACATGTGTAACAACCCCAAAACCCATCCCTATTTATTTTATATTTTTGGGGATTTTAATTTGACATTTGGTGTGCATTTTTTGTATTGCATCATATTTTATTATTTGCACATCTTACATGATTATTTGTGTTATTTAGGTAGTAGTAATAAAGGTTAAAGGAGTTAAATGATTAAGTTGAAACTTTAGGGTCCTTTGTGAAAATGTAACTTTAGGGGCTTAAGTGTTAAGAACGAAAGTTGGGTGACCAAAAGTAGAAAATTGGGTAAAAATCTCTCATAACATGCTTATCACTTCTCCCTCTGTGTTCTTATTATGCTCTGGAACTTTTCCTCGTTCATTCCTAGGGTTAGGAGAAAAAGGTAAGTTCAACCTATTTCGATTTAATTCTTTTTATTTACTTATCCGTTTTAAATCTAATTATATAAAAATGATCAGGGCATTGAGTAGGTCATTTCTACCCGAACAAAACATATTTCTGCGATACTTTTTCCCGAACTAGGTAAGTTACTAATTCCCCTTTAAATATTAAAATGGTCATATATGTTATACTTGATACTTGTACTTGTTAATTTTGTGATTTGAATGATATTTGTGATACTTGTAATTTTGGGACAAAGGGAGTATTCACCTTCTGTGTAGGAATAAAGAGTTAAATTGAAAGTAATGTTTTAGGATGGTTGTTGCACTCCTGGTAATAGTATAAGTGTTAGTAAGTTATACTCCTACGCTTGGGACGGATGAATTTGGCTTGTAGGAGAAATTTGAGAATTCTGAGTCTGGCTTGTGGGCGACCGCCCAGAATAGGGTTCGGCGACCGCCACAACTACTGAAAGGTTTGGTCTGGGACAGAGCATTTTGGGCGACCGCTCATAATTGCTGAAAAGTTGAGTTGTTCCATTTCAAGTGATTTAAAGTTCAATCTTGGTCTAAGTCTTAGGTGATATCCTAGAGTCCCTAGAGGGTTGTTGTGGAACACCCTAGTGTTTGAAATTGGTTCCTTTATGAACATAAGAGTTGTGAAATTTGACTAAATGTTAATTGGATTTAGTTGAACATCTTTTGGTGTGGTTTGGATTGGTTCATCTTTGTGATGTGTTTGGCTTGGTTCCCTACTTTGGAATCATTGCCCCCGGTTGTTTTTTAAGCAAGTATTCATTACTATGCTCGTGTTTAAAGTCCAGCTGGTACTTGTTGCGGTGTCGGCCAGTGGTAGAGATTATTATGGCACACGAGCCAAGTTCATTGTAAGGCTTCTACCATTGGTTTCCCATTTTTAACCCCCTTCCTTGGGCCACGGATTGGGTTTGGGCTAGCTCTCCTTTGTGTGAGTTTAGTCACCGTTTGGGTTATGACTTTGTGTCATTCCCCCCCCCCGTTGTTGTTGTTGTTGCTGTTGTTTGGTTCATGAACCGGTTTCAGCCCTTTGGTGCTGCTCAGTTGATACCTCTCAGATGGTTATATGTTTGATTCGAGAACCTTGGCTCAGTATCCACAGTTGAGTGTTTATTTCCGCCTTACGTGTGGAAAGATGAGTTGGCTTTGCCTATCATGTTACGTGCTATGTGAATGTTTATTGGCATTGTTTAATTATGAGTATCATTTCAGCATGTAACGTAGTTGCATTTTAGTAGCTTACTGAGATTCATTCTCACCCTTATTTGTTTACTGTTTTAGATAAAGAAGAGCCCAAGGGATAGGTCACTGCACAAGGGAGGACGTCGAGGTGGTGATTTTGGGTAAGACATTTTGGGATATGTGTTATGGAAAGGCTACATTATGTAAATGTATAACCTTTTGGGTAGTGTACCCGTGACTTCATCTTTGTATCACCTATTTTTGGAACATGTTGGTGATTTGTAAATTTGTAAGTAAAGTGTGTAAGCCTTATAGCTAAGTATTTTGGATTGTGAAAGTTTGTTGTGTGGAATGACGTCAACTTTCAAGTAAATGTGTTTGGTTATATGAAACTTTTATGGAAGTACATTTCGAAAATTTTTCCTAAAATGTTTTATGACGTCTTCCGATCGTGTCCCGAGCGTGGGGCCTAGTAGGACTACGGGTACGGGGCGCTACAGTTGGTATCAGAGCTAGGTTGTAGATGGTCTAGAATGACTAAGTGACCTAGGAGGGTAGTTGTGTATAGAGTGAGTAACGTTGAGTGTCTTATGCAGGTACTTATTAAAAATGGTTGAGACTGAAGGAGATCAAGCTGGTTCTTCAGGGTAAAGGGGATGCCAGAGAAGAGGCCCGAATCATGTTTCAAGGGATGTTCGAGGCAGCAATGAAAACTTTAAATGATCATAGGAAAGGAGGGAACAAGTACCTCCGAGATATGGGTTAGAACAGTTCCTGAAGATGAAACCAATGGGTTATGAAGGAGAACTAGAGGTAATAAAGGTCGAGAGGTGGATAGAGTCGATGGAGAAAATATTTGATGTTTTAAGATGTTCAGATGAAGAACAAGTCAGGTTTGCTACCTATAAACTTAGTGGAGCTGCTGAGCACTGGTGGAGAGCTTTGAAAATAAATTGGGATGAGAATCATGTACCCTATACTTGGGAGAATTTTCTGAAGAAGTTCAAGGAACATTTTATTCCTCGGGTGGATCAAGACAAGAAGGAAATGGAGTTTCTTAACTTGGAGCAGAATACTAGGTCTGTGGCTCAGTATACATCCAAATTCACGGAGTTATCCAGGTACTGTACTCACTTGGTGCCAACTAAGGAAATGAAGGCAACTAGATTTCTAAAGGGTTTGAGAACTGTGATTCGAAGTCAACTAGTATCCCATAAGTTGCAAGATTTCCAAGATGCTGTTGATAGAGCATATCAGGTGGAGCATGATATAGAAGAGCATAAGAGGAAAGTTGAATTGGCAGGTACAGGAAGGCAAGGAAGACCTCAACCACAGCGTGGTGATAATCGAGGAGGTCAGGGAGCATCATTACAATTTAGAAGTCAACCGCAAGGGCAACCAATTGTCAGGAATCAAGGTAACAACCCAGGAAATCAAGGTAGAAGAATATGTAATTACTGTCAGAAGGAAGGGCACACTGAAGAGCGATGTTGGAAGAAGCAGGGAAAGAGTTTTAATTGTGGTCAACTTGGCCATTTTCAAAGGGATTGTCCAAGAGCAAGGATTGTACCATATGGGAGTGGAGCAGGATCATCTGAGGGTCAGAAGAGGGATGCCTCAGGGAAGCCTAAGGTGCAGGGTCGTGGTTTTGCTATCAACCAACAGCAGGCTTCAAATTCTTCTAACGTGATAGGAGGTATAATTTCTGTGTCTAGTTTGAGGGCACGTGCACTTATAGACCCTGGCTCTTCGCATTCTTATGTGTCTGTGCATTTTGCTTCTCGATTACATGTTTCTTCTGAATCTCTACCTTATATGTTAGAGGTGTTTACTCTTATAGGGGAGTGTTTGGTGACTAATAAGGTGTTACATGGATTTGATGTGCATATTTGGGAGCATGTTTTATTTGCTGATTTAGTTGTTTTGCCATTACAAGATTTTGATATTATCTTTGGAATGGATTGGTTGAGTAAATACCATGCTTCAGTCGATTGTTATAAAAAGGTGGTTACATTTTCTATTCCTGATGTGCCTAAATTTACTTTTGAGGCTGCTCCTTTGGGTAAGGGAATTCGTATTATTTTTATGTGAAAGCTAGAAAGTTGTTGCATCGTGGTTACACGGGGTATTTGGCTAGTGTTCTTGATATTACTAAAAAGTTGCCTGATGTAGAGGATGTGCATATTGTGAAAGAGTTTCCTGATATGTTCTCTACTGAGTATTCTATGCCTCCTGATAGGGAGATCGAGTTTTGTATTGATTTACTTCCAGGTACTACACCGATATCTGAATCACCTTACAGAATGGCTCCAGCTGAATTAAAGGAGTTGAAGTTCAATTGCAAGAGTTGCTTGATAGGGGTTTCATCCGACCCAGTGTATCACCGTGGGGAGCTCCTGTGTTGTTTGTTTGTAAAGAAGAAAGATGGGTCCTTGAGACTATGCATCGACTATAGAAAACTGAATCAGGTAACTGTAAAAAACAAATATCCTTTGCCTCACATTGATGATTTATTTGATCAACTCCAAGGGTCAGTTGTCTTTTTCGAAGCTTGATTTGAGGAGTGGGTATCATCAGTTGAAGATTCACTCAGAAGACATTCCTAAGACTGCATTTCATAGTAGGTATGGTCATTATGAGTTTCTTGTTATGCCTTTCGGGTTAACAAATGCTCCAGCTATTTTTATGGATATGATGAATCGGGTTTTCAAGCCTTATCTTGATTCTTTTGTGGTTGTGTTCATTGATGACATCCTTCTTTATTATAAGTCTCGGGAGGAGCATGAGCAACACTTGCGAATGGTTCTATCTATTCTTCGGGAGAAGCAGTTGTTTGCAAAATTCAGTAAGTGTGCTTTTTGGCTCGATGAAGTTTCTTTTCTGGGACATGTGGTTTCTAATAGAGGTATATCTGTTGATCCATCAAAAATTGAAGCTATTGTGAATTGGAAGAGGCCAGAATCAGTTACTGAAATTCGAAGTTTCTTGGGGTTAGCTGGGTACTACAGAAGATTTGTTGAAGGGTTTTCTAAGATTGCAACACCATTGACTCAGTTGACTCAAAAGAATGTGCCATATGTGTGGGATGACAAATGTCAAGTTAGTTTTCAGGAGTTAAAGAAGAGGTTGACCACTGCTCCTATTCTTGCACTGCCTAATGGGAATGATGAATTGGTAATTTATAGTGATGTTTCAAAAGAAGGCTTGGGGTGTGTTCTAATGCAAAGTGAGAAGGTAATTTCGTATGCTTCAAGGAAATTAACTCCTAGTGAGCAGAATTATCCAACCCATGACATGGAGCTTGCAACTATTTTTTTGCGTTACACAAATGGAAGCATTATCTATATGGAGCAAAGTTTGAGATTTTCACAGATCATCAGAGTTTGAAGTATCTTTTCTCCCAGAAAGAGTTGAATAATAGACAACGAAGATGGATGGAGCTGTTGAAGGATTATGATTGCACCATTTCTTATCATCCGGGCAAGGCGAATGTGGTAGCTGATGCTATTAGCCGGAAGTCTTATGTAGCTTCATTGATGGTACGGGAATGGAAGATGTTAGAAGATGCTCGTGATTGGGGTCCTTATGAGTCGAGGCATGGGGCTGTATTTGCGAATATCAGAGTATTGCCAGCCTTAATTCAACAAATCAAAGATGCTTAGAAAGATGACCCCGAGTTAGTAAAGATAATGGGTAAAATCAAAGATGGAAGATTTGAAGACTTTCTCTCAGTTCTGAAGGAGTATTGACTTTCAGAGGTAGATTGTGTGTGCCTAATGTTGATGGGATTAAACTCCAAGTTCTTGAGGAAGGCCATAAGTTGAGGTATACTATTCATCCCGGGAGTACCAAAATGTATCAAGATTTGAAGCAACACTTTTGGTGGAATAACATGAAGTGGGAAATAGCGGATTATGTGTCGAAGTGTTTGACTTGTCAATAAGTGAAAGCTGAACATCAAAGACCCGCAGGTTTGCTTCAACCTTTAGAGATACCGGAGTGGAAATGGGAGCATGTTAATATGGACTTTGTATCAGGGTTACCTCGTACTAGAAGAAGGCATGATGCAGTTTGGGTGATCATAGACAGATTGACAAAGTCTTCTCACTTCTTACCTATTGAGATGGGTTATTCTATGGAAAGGCTTGCTACGTTGTATATTAATGAGATTGTGAAGTTACATGGAGTTCCAGTTAGCCTTGTATCTGATCGTGATCCTTGATTCACTTCTCGGTTTTGGCAAGCATTTCAGAAGGCTTTGGGTTCAGAATTGAGGTTCAGTACTGCTTTTCATCCTCAAACAGATGGCCAGTCAGAAAGAACCATTCAGATTCTTGAGGATATGTTGAGAGCTTGTTCAGTTGATTTTGCAGATTCTTGGGATATTCATTTGCCTCTCGTAGAATTTGCTTATAACAACAGTTTTCAGTCGAGTATTGGGATGGCTCCTTATGAAGCATTGTATGGAAGAAAGTGTCGTTCACCTATTTGTTGGGATGAAGTTGGGGAAGCAAAGATTTGGGGTATTGACATGGTTAATGATTCAGTTGAGAAGGTTAAGCTTATTTGGGATCGATTGACTATTGCTCAGAGTCGTCAGAAGAGTTATGGTGATCACCGGAGGCGAGACCTTGAGTTTGAAAAGGGTGACTTTGTGTTCTTGAAAGTTTCTCCAAAGGTGGGAATTAAAAGATATGGGAAGAAAGGGAAACTTGCTCCAAGGTTCGTAGGGCCTTATGAGATTTTGGGAAGAGTTGGAGATTGAGCTTATCGTCTTGCGTTACCTCCTTCTCTTGACAAGATTCATAATGTGTTTCATGTTCCATGCTTCGAAAGTATGGTATGATCCATCTCATGTGTTATCTGAGATACCTGAGGATATTGAACCCAGTATGTTCTATGAGGAGCATCCAGTTCATGTGATTGATTCTAAAGTTCAAGAATTGAGAACAAAAGTATTCCTCTTGTTAGAATCGTGTGGAGAAACCATAATATTGAGGAGTCTACTTGGGAGCTTCGGGAGGAAATGGAGAGAAAATATCCTTGGTTGTTTAATTCGTTTGGTAAGTTATCCTAAATTTCGGGATGAATTTTCTTTAAGGGGGAGTGATTGTAACGACCCAAAAACCCGTCCCTATTTATTTTATATTTTTGGGGATTTTAATTTGACATTTGGTGTGCATTTTATGTGTTGCATCATATTTTATGATTTGGACATCTTACTTGATTATTTGTGTTATTTATTTAGTTAGTAGTAATAAAGGTTAAAGGAGTTAAATGATTAAGTTGAAACTTTAGGGTCCTTTGTGAAAATGTAACTTTAGGGGCTTAAGTGTTAAGAACAAAATTTGGGTGACCAAAAGTAGAAAATTGGGTAAAAATCTCTCATAACATGCTTATCACTTCTCCCTCTGTGTTCTTATTATGCTCTGCAACTTTTCCTCGTTCATTCCTAGGGTTAGGAGAAAAAGGTAAGTTCAACCTATTTCGATTTAATTCTTTTTATTTACTTATCCGTTTTAAAATCTAATTATATAAAAATGATCAGGGCGTTGAGTAGGTCATTTCTACCCGAACAAAACATATTTATGTGATACTTTTCCCGAACTAGGTAAGTTACTAATTCCCCTTTAAATATTAAAATGGTCATATATGTTATACTTGATACTTGTACTTGTTAATTTTGTGATTTGAATGATATTTGTGATACTTGTAATTTTGGGACAAAGGGAGTATTCACCTTCTGTGTAGGAATAAGGAGTTAAATTGAAAGTAATGTTTTGGGATGTTTGTTGCACTCCTGGTAATAGTATAAGTGTTACTAAGTTATACTCCTACGATTGGGACGGATGAATTTGGCTTGCAGGAGAAATTTGAGAATTCTGAGTCTGGCTTGTGGGCGACCGCCCAGAATGGGGTTCGGCGACCGCCTACAACTACTGAAAGGTTTGGTCTGGGACAGAGCATTTTGGGCGACCGCCCAGTCTGATTTGGGCGACTGCCCATAATTGCTGAAAAGTTGAGTTGTTGCATTTCAAGTGATTTAAAGTTCAATCTTGGTCTAGGTCTTAGGTGATATCCTAGAGTACCTAGAGGGTTGTTGTGGAACACCCTAGTGTTTGAAATTGGTTCCTTTATGAACATAAGAGTTGTGAAATTTGACTAAATGTTAATTAGATTTGGTTGAACATCTTTTGGTGTGGTTTGGATTGGTTCATCTTTGTGATGTGTTTGGATTGGTTCCCTACTTTGGAATCATTGCCCCCGGTTGTTGTTTAAGCAAGTATTCATTACTATGCTCGTGTTTAAAGTCCAGCTGGTACTTGTTGTGGTGTCGGGCAGTGGTAGAGATTATAATGGCACACGAGCCAAGTTCATTGTAAGGCTTCTACCATTGGTTTCCAATTTTTAACCCCCTTCCTTGGGCCACGGATTGGGTTTGGGCTAGATCTCCTTTGTGTGAGTTTAGTCACCGTTTTGGTTATGACTTTGTGTCATTTTCCCCCCGTTGTTGTTGTTTGGTTCATGAACCGGTTTCAGCCCTTTGGTGCTGCTCAGTTGATACCTCTCAGATGGTTATATGTTTGATTCGAGAACCTTGGCTCAGTATCCACAGTTGAGTGTTTATTTCCACCTTACGTGTGGAAAGATGAGTTGGCTTTGCCTATCATGTTACGTGCTATGTGAATGTTTATTGGCATTGTTCAATTATGAGTATCATTTCAGCATGTAACGTAGTTGCATTTTAGTAGCTTACTGAGATTCATTCTCACCCTTATTTGTTTACTGTTTTAGATAAAGAAGAGCCCAGGGGATAGGTCACTGTACAAGGGAGGACGTCGAGGTGGTGATTTTGGGTAAGACATTTTGGGATATATTTTATGTAAAAGCTACATTATGTAAATGTATAACCTTTTGGGTAGTGTACCCGTGACTTCATCTTTGTATCACCTATTTTTGGAACATGTTGGTGATTTGTAAATTTGTAAGTAAAGTGTGTAAGCCTTATGGCTAAGTATTTTGGATTGTGAAAGTTTGTTGTGTGGAATGAAGCCAGGTTTCAAGTAAATGTGTTTGGTTATATGATACTTTTATGGAAGTACATTTCGAAAATTTTTCCTAAAATGTTTTATGACGTCTTCCGATCGTGTCCCGAGCGTGGGGCCAAGTAGGACCACGGGTACGGGGCGCGACAACATGTCTCGCACGAGACATAGGTGTCTCGTACGAGACTGTCCCCTATTATTTATTATTTTTTTTATTATTTTTTATGCACACCCTGTATTTTGCCTAGACCGCCTGTAGACAACCCATTTTGGACGTTCATTTATAATCACACTACTTCTGTGTCTCGCCTTTGATTTGGGTCAAAACTCATTAAGTTGGACATGTTTCGTTAAGTTTCTGACTGACTCTGTTAGTCAGCGGCCAAAATGAACATTAAAACTGCTGCAGAGGGCAAAAATGTGATTCCAGCACATGGATGTCTCGTACGAGACATTGATGTCTCGTACGAGGTATCCCCCCTTGACAGTCGGGTTTTGGTCAGTTTCCTTGTTGATCTTAACCCCTTTTCTTGGCATACACTCATGCAATCCGGGGAAAATCCCATGGACGATCCTAGAGTCCAAATATACCTCTGTGAGAATCAAGTCTTTGATTCCCACCTCAACCTACCTTCTTGGCCAAAACCCTAGGTCCAAAAACCCCTATAAATATAGTTGTTCTTGGCTAGAATGACTAATGGTAAATTAACGGTAAACTCTAAACCACAAATCTGATTAAAGAAGCTCTCATAATCAGCCCCTCTCTGATACCCACAAAATCTGGAAGATCAAGGCCTTTAGTCAAGGCCATCCATAGGATTCTTAAAGAAAACGCTTAGGTAAAATATTTGCTTTCTATCTTCTCATCTCCTTCTTTGCTTTGAAGTAGTGTGATTCCATTAAAGGATCAGCTTAGAGCCTCTCCAATCCATGGAGATGGTCTAGAAGCACATGATCCGACATCCCAAATAAATAAGCAATTATTTATTTGTTTGTTTTTGTTCTTTTGGTACATGAATGCATGATTTTGAAACGATGATGATGATTTCTTAGCAAGACCAATCCTAGATTGGGTGAATTGGGTGCTCCTTGACCTTCCCAATTCATAACTTAACTCCCGAATCCAGACATCTCGGTCCGTGTTCCGACAATAACAAGGTGGCGACTCTCAAATCAACAAAAAGGTAAATCGAAGGACGAAAACATTCCTCGAAGGGAAAACCTCGCGTGCAAACAGTGGCGACTCTGCTGGGGAGGATCACAGTAAGTGGGTTAGACTTGCGTCGAAAGAAATCATCGTTCTATCAAAATTCTGCATTCTGCACCGTAATCTGTTCCTCAGCTGAGATGCCTCGTACGAGGGATCCCTTGTCTCGTACGAGACATCTCAGTTCTGCTCGGCGGATCTGATTCTCTGGTTTGAAAAAGGAATTTTGTTCGTTTCAAACACGTACACAGGGTTTCATATCTGCTCTCCCCTCTATTTCTGAGTCTTGGGACCTTCCTAACGACGAAGAAATTCCCCATATATTATAAGGCTAACCTTTGTTTTGCAGGAGTACTTGCTAAATGTTTCATTCTCTGCTTTACATGTGTTTGCCTTATGTGTGAACTACGACGGCCTGAGTTCCTCCACAAGAGGGAAACGTAGGCAGCCACTTTGGCCCGGCCATTGCTTGTTTTTGCTTTAGTTTTCAAAATAAAAACACTCTATTTTATCTTTGTCACCTAGATCTTGACTCTCACACACATGCACACATGTAGAATAATTGCACTACATACCCTATAAACCCGGGTCCCAATCGGAGGACAGATGTCGATCAGCACCCCCATTCTAACGAATGGGCCTCGCCGGTCTCACCAAAGATGGTGTACCCACTCCGTGACACGCTCCTAGACTGTGTTCATGGGGATCCTTAGCCGTAAGTCTTAAATCAACCTCATGCATACATACTAGTTAATAAGACACTCCTCGAGACCGGTCGGTTCGATTCTTAGGGTTTTTTTTTAACCTTTGCCCAAGATAACGCATCTTTACAATCTATAATCCTCCCTTGTGAATATGACGAATGTCCCTTCGGTTAAATGTTGAACAAAGGATTTTGAAAGAATGGATAACCTCTCTACGGGAATCCGAGCTTGTGTTTTCCTACTTTCACTATTCTGTTCGGGATTGTGGATGCCATTTTGGCTTAGTTTCGACCGCACCGTTCAACATGTCCCTTTCGGTTGTCCCTTAACATTCACAATGTTTGATTGCATTAATGCGTTGTTTAACAAAGTGAAAAACAACTACGGAATCACTTAGGTTTGGCCTAATTGAATGGTGGATTCCGATGAGAATATGGGACCTTTGCCTGAAATTATCCGTTTGGGAGAGTGCAATACAGGTGAAAAACAAGGGGCTCATATTCTAGGGTGACAGAATCCACTGTTCCAGGATGAACTAGAGTAGTAACCTCTCAAAATGGATTAAATTCCATCAGTCCAATAGGATTAAAATCTGCAACCTGACTGTTAGGCTGGATACCTCGTACGAGACATCCATTGTCTCGTACGAGACATCCTCCTTTTTCTGTGAATCTGCCGTGTTGGTCAACCCTGTTTCATAAAAACCGACTTGTTGGGACCCCAGCCTGGATTTGACATAGTTTCTACACTCTAGGTCCATCCGATCAGCAAAGTAGCTTCATACTCCCAACACAATGTCGAGCGCCAAGTTTACTCAAGAACTCAACGACCTCAAAGCTCGACTAGAGGGGGAAGTGGGTCAACTCTCTGAAGTATACGCAACGGTCTTATACGCCCGCTTCAAGAGAGAAATAGAAGAAGAATTCATGACCCGACTGAGAACGCAAAAGGAATTCTTCGATAGAGAAATCAAATTTCTCCAAAATCAGTTGCTAGCCCGAGAAGAGGAGGTCAATGCACTTCGAATGGGTTTGCTAATGCAAGAGGAATACTATGAAAAGAAGGTCGACGCGCTCCAAGCCTGTCTACAAGATCAGAGAGAATGTTACAAGATAGAAGTTGAATCTAAAGCTAAAGCAAGACAGAGGGCCTATAGCAAGCTAGAAGGCATCACCCAAAGTCAAATGTTCAACACCCTTGTAGAAGCCGGTAAAATCACACCGAGGAGGCCTACTATTCCCAAAGAATTTCCTCTCAATCATGCTCTTCATCTCTTCTGCAAGTTCCACAGAGCCACCGGCCATGACACCAACTCGTGTCACCACCTCAAAGATGTGATCCAAGATCTCATAGACTCTAAGCAGCCAGGGTTTCCTAATGTAGTGACAAACCCCCTCACAACTGCGGGAGGAGGGATCAATGTAATATAAATATCTAGTGAGAAAGGGGAGACTACTCGCCTAGTCCCAAATGTGGGCGAGAGTACTCCAAAGTTTAATAATGAAATATCTTTCTGTTACATGTTGTCTTGGGATCAAATACTAGATAGAAAGAATAATAAAGAAAAGGAAGATGTTAACTTACTCACCCGCTCCGGTCGAGTTATAATAAACAAAGATCCAAGACTAGAAGAGCCATCACCTTCAAAAAGTCCCGAACCCGTTGAGCTTGACGATCCACTTCTTAAGCAACTAAAGAAGACGCAAGCCAACATTTCCATATGGGATCTCCTAGGCTCATCTCATAAACATCGAATGATGATCTCAAAAGCATTAGCCCAAGTCGAAGTGCCCAAAGATATAACTCCCGAAGAGCTAACGCAAATGGTAGGCCAAATCCAATTTGGCAATGTGATCACATTTACCGACTTAGATCTACCACAATATGGTGGAGGGCACACCGAAGCTCTCTACATAACCGTGAGGGTCAATGGGCATCGAATCCCCAGAATCCTAGTAGACAATGGGTCCGCCATAAATGTCCTACCAAAGAAAGTCATGGTAACGCTTGGCCTTACCTTAAGAGAGCTAAAACTGTCAACTGTTACTGTACGAGGGTTTGACTGCACTGCGAGCACACCTATAGGGGCAATCACTCTAACAGTCGTAGTAGGAGAAATAACTACAAAGGCGGAATTCCAAGTCATTGACATCCCCTGTCACGACCCGAAATCTAGGCTCTATTTTATTAGTAATAAATAGTTATTATTTATTTATTTGCTTATTTATTTATTTAAATTATTATTTATTTAAATATTTATGTGTGCAATTTATGTGTTATAATATTTATGCCTAGCATTTTATTCGAGTTAGTTTGGGCTAGTGTAGAAGTGTTGGGTCTTAATTGTTAGTAGGGAGTGTGGCATTTGTGTTAGTAGAAAGGGAGGGGCCTAGATGTAACTTTTTAAAATAAATCCCCTACTCCCTCCCTATTCCCCTCACCTCCCTCACCTTCTCCCTCACTCTTTCACTCATCTCCCTGGAAACTCTCTCTTTCTCTCTTGGGTATTGGTAAGTTTTTCTTCCTTTACTTCTCTCTTCATTTTCTCCATCTTCCTCTCTTAATCTCTCGTTTCTTAAAACTTGAACATCGTTTAGATCGTCGATAGGATCGCGTAGAATCAAAAAGATTTGAAATCCATCAACTTTGAGAATTTGCAAGTAAGTTACTTTTCCCCCATTTTAATGCTAAAATGTTCATATCATGTTTAGATAATGCTTAATGTGTTATATTTGAAGTTTGGATGGGTTTTGAATTTATTGAGAATTTATTTTTGGTTTTGATCAAAAATGGTGAAATCTTGAATGTTGGGTTTGATTCTTGATTTTGATTGTTAAATGTTGTTGTTTGAGTCTTTTTTTAACTTATTGGTTGTTTTGGTACATTAGTATGTGAGTTGGAAGGTTGGATTTTGGGTTGAATGTGTTTTGGGTTTGAAAATGGAAGAACACATGTTGTTCTTCCCGATTTCTGGAAATTCAGAAGCTTGGGCGGCCGCACAAAATTTCCTGGGCGACCGCGCATCTTTCTGAAAGCTTTTGTTCTTGTGTTGAGGCTTTTGGGCGACCGCACATCCCACTTTGGGCGGCCGCACAGAACCCTGAAAATTTACATTTGTTAAAATTGTGTGAATGAAGGATGCGTTTTGGTCTAAGTCTTGGGTGTCCTTCTAGTTGACCTTAGTGAACATTGTTGTACACTTTAGTGATAGATTTGGGTCCATTGTGATCAAGTTTGTGTTTGAAATTCATTAATTGTTAATTGGGATTTTGGAGCACTTTTATGGTGTATTGTTGGTTCATTTCATCTTCTTGGTGATTATTTGGTATGATTCCCTACTTTGGAATCCTTTGTTGTTTATCGTGCTAGTATTTTATTACTTAGCATTTATTTGAAAGTCCAGCTGGTATTTGTGGTTGTGTCGGGCGATGTGAGATATTGTGATGGCACCGGCCAAGTCCATTATGGTGTCGATCATTGTTTTGCCCTTATTTTCCTCTTCTAGATAGGCCTTGGTTGAGACGTTTGGGCATGACTTTGTGGCATGGCTCCCGCCCTTTGTGGCACATTACTTTGTTATTGGTTCCGGTACCGGGGTTTTCTCTTCGGCTTTCATGCCATTATGAATATGATGATTTGTTGATTATTGAAGCTGCGCAGCGATCCTTTATTTGGATGTTTCGGTTGGAAAACCTTGGCTATATCCTTTGTTATGTGTTTATTTCCGCTGCTATCTGTTACATGCTAAATGCTATGTGCTATGTGATATTTATTATTGCTTATTGTATATTGCATCATAGCATGTCATGTAGTTGCATTAGTAACTTATTGAGATTTTATCTCACCCCCTTTTCTTTTATCTTTGTTTTTCCTTAACCCCCCCCTAGGTGCTAAGGATTAGTCTCGCTGATCACGAGAAAGAGGACGTCGAGTGTGGATCCATTCTTTTGGGGAAGGTTGATATAGGTTGGTTTACATTATGTAAATGTGTAACCATTTTGGGGTAGTTGTACCAAACATTGACGTCACTAAGAATTGTATAATCATATTTTGTTGGGCATAAACTTGTGGAAGTTTATGATTGTTGTAACTGGTTGTTATCAAATTTGGTTTTGTAAAACTTTGGATTATCACCCTTTTGGTATCAAATGGAATTTTTAACTCTGGTATTTCTCAGATTTGGTTTTAGAGTCGACGACCAGATCGTGGTCTCGGGCCCGCGGGGTCCGGGGTCGCGACAGTTGGTATCAGAGCTATGGCATTAGCTCTATCTATAAGTCTAGGTGGATTAGTATGACCTAGGTGGGTAGTAGTGTGCGGAGTGATTAACAGTTGATGTTTTATGCAGGTAATTGTTCTCAATGTCTGGAAGAAGAAACAGAGGAGGTGCTAGTGGGGCACAGAATCAGAATGATACAAGGGATGAAGCCCGTGCCATGTTCCAAGGCATGTTTGAGGCGGCCATGAAGGCCATACATGATCAAGGTCCGAGGGTAGAGCAAGCTCCACCCCGCTATGGATTGGAGCAATTTCTGAAGTTGAAACCGGTTGAATTCAACGGGGAGCCCGATGTTCGGAAAGCTGAGTTGTGGATTGAGTCTATGGAGAAGATTTATGATGTATTTGGGTGTTCGGATGAGGACAAGGTCCGGTTTGCGGCTTACAAGCTTGTGGGAGCCACCGAGCATTGGTGGAAAGGTGTTAAAGCTACTTGGGATGATACTCACACGGTGTATGCGTGGGAGTTGTTTGTGCGCAAATTCAAGGAGCATTTCATTCCGGTTGTTGATCAAAACCGAAAGGAGATCGAGCTACTCAACCTGGAGCAAGGTGTGTTGTCTATATCACAATACTCGGCTAAGTTCATAGAATTAGCCCGGTATTGTGACTATTTGGTGAGGACCGAGGAACAAAAGGCTATGAGATTCATTCGGGGATTGAAGACCTCCATCCGTACTCAACTGATTGCTCAACGGATTGTGACATTCCAAGATGCGGTAGACCGAGCCTATTTGATAGAGCAAGATATTGGGGAGCATAAGAGGAAGACCGAGGTGGCCAACCCGAGTAAGCAAGGAGCGCAGAGCAAGTCACAACCAAGGATTGATAATCGAGGTAACTTTGGGGGACAATCTCAGTCCCGAGGGCAACCGATCCTAAGGAACCCGGGTACCACTTCCGGGAACCAAGGGAGCCAAATTAGGAGGCTTTGTTCGTATTGTCAAAAGGAAGGTCATTCTGAGGACCGTTGTTGGAAGAAACAGGGAAGGTGTACCAATTGTGGTCAAATGGGTCATTTTGGAAGGGATTGTCCGAGGAATAGAATTCAACCAACGGGGGTAGGAGATGGGGCTCCTCAGGGTCAGAAAAGGGACGCTACGGGAAAGCCCAAAGTCCAAGGAAGGGTATTTGCCATGAATCAACAACAAGCTACCGATGATCCATCCGTTATTGGAGGTATTGTTTCTGTGTCTAATGTGAGCGCACGAGCGTTAGTAGATCCAGGATCATCTCATTCATACATTTCTGTGCAATTTGCTTCCATGTTAAATGCTGCATTCGAGTCTTTACCGTACGTGCTAGAGGTGTCGACCCCTATAGGAGAATGCTTGATTTCTGATCGAGTCTTTCGTGCTTGTGATGTGGTTATTTGTGGTCGAGTCCTTTGTGCGGATTTGGTAGTTCTTCCTATCCAAGACTTTGATGTCATTTTGGGTATGGATTGGTTGAGCAAGTTTCATGCTTCTGTTGATTGCCGTAAGAAAACTGTTACTTTTTCTATTCCTGATGTGCCTAAGTTTGTGTTTGAGGCTAGTCCTCTGAGTAGAAAGGTTCGCTTAATTTCTTTTATGAAAGCGAGAAAGTTATTGCATAGTGGTTGTGAGGGATATTTGGCTAGTGTTCTTGATACTAGGAAAGAATCCCTTAGTTTGGCTAGTGTTCGGGTAGTTCGGGAATTTCCCGATGTTTTCTCTACCGAGTATGATATGCCTCCCGATCGTGAGATTGAGTTTTGTATAGACCTTTTGCCGGGTACGGCTCCAATTTCGAAAGCGCCTTATAGGTTAGCTCCCGCAGAGTTGAAGGAACTAAAGGTTCAGTTGCAAGAGTTGCTTGATCGAGGGTTTATCCGCCCTAGTGTTTCCCCGTGGGGAGCACCGGTTTTATTTGTGCGGAAGAAAGATGGTTCCTTGAGATTGTGCATAGATTACCGAAAGTTGAATCAGGTTACGGTGAAGAATAAGTATCCTCTACCGCATATTGATGATTTATTTGATCAGCTTCAAGGGTCCGTGGTTTTCTCTAAACTTGATTTGAGGAGTGGGTACCATCAGTTGAAGGTTCGATCAGAGGATATTCCGAAGACTGCTTTTCGCACTCGGTATGGTCATTATGAATTCTTGGTTATGCCGTTTGGGTTGACTAACGCGCCGGCCGTGTTTATGGATTTGATGAACCGGATTTTCCACCCCTATCTTGACTCGTTCGTGGTAGTCTTCATCGACGACATTCTTGTTTATTCGAAATCTCGAGAGGAGCACGAGCAGCATTTGAGGACAGTTTTATCCGTTATTGCGAGGGAGAAATTATTTGCGAAGTTTAGTAAATGCGAATTTTGGCTCGAGAAGGTGTCATTTCTGGGGCATGTGATTTCTAAAGATGTGATTTCGGTGGATCCGTCAAAGATAGAGGCTATAGTGGATTGGAAGAGACCCGAATCAGTGACAGAGATTAGAAGCTTTCTTGGTTTAGCCGGTTATTATAGAAGGTTTATCGAAGGGTTTTCGAGGATTGCTACTCCGATGACTCAGTTGACCCGGAAGAATGTCCCGTTTGTGTGGACCGAGAAATGTGACAAGAGTTTCGAGGAATTGAAGAAGAGGTTGACTACCGCACCGATCTTGACTTTGCCTAATGGGAGCGATGGCCTAGTGATTTACAGTGATGCTTCGAAAGAGGGTTTGGGTTGTGTGTTGATGCAGAATGGGAAAGTGATTGCGTATACTTCGAGGAAGTTGACCCCTAGTGAGCAGAATTACCCCACTCATGATATGGAGTTGGCAGCGATAGTATTTGCGTTGCACAAGTGGAAGCACTACCTTTATGGGGCGAAGTTTGAGATTTTTACCGATCACAAGAGTTTGAAGTATCTTTTCTCCCAGAAAGAGTTGAACAACCGACAGCGTCGATGGATGGAATTGTTGAAGGATTATGATTGTGCGATTTCTTATCATCTGGGGAAGGCGAATGTGGTGGCCGATGCGATTAGTAGAAAATCTTATGTGGCTTCGATGATGGTTCGAGAATGGAAAATGCTTGAGGATGTTCGAGATTGGTCTCCTCGTGAATCGAGACATGGGGCTATTTTTGCGAATATTAGGATATCTCCGACCCTAATTCAGAGGATAAAGGAAGCTCAGAAAGAGGATCCCGAGTTGGTGAAAATAATGGGTAAATTGAAGGAAAAGAACTTCGAGGATTTTTCTATTAGTTCGAGTGGAGTTTTGACTTTCCGTGGTCGTTTGTGTGTTCCGGATGTCGATGGAATTAAACAGAGAGTTCTTCATGAGGGCCACAAATTAAGGTATACTATTCATCCGGGTAGTACGAAGATGTATCAGGATTTGAAGCAACAATTTTGGTGGATAAATATGAAAAGGGAAATAGCCGAGTATGTTTCGAAGTGTTTAACTTGTCAGCAAGTCAAAGCCGAGCATCAGAGACCCGCGGGATTACTTCAGCCCTTAGAGATTCCCGAGTGGAAATGGGAGCATGTGACTATGGATTTCGTTACGGGACTACCTCGTACCCGTAGGAAGTATGACAGTGTTTGGGTAATAGTGGATAGATTGACCAAGAGTGCCCATTTCTTGCCTATTGATATCAGATATTCGATGGAGAAGCTTGCGACCCTTTATATTGATGAGATTGTGAGATTGCATGGAGTTCCGGTTAGCATTGTGTCAGATCGAGACCCGAGGTTTACTTCTAGATTCTAGAAGGCATTTCAGGAAGCTTTGGGTACAGATTTGCGATTCAGTACGGCTTTTCATCCTCAGACCGACGGTCAATCCGAGAGGACTATTCAGATTTTGGAGGATATACTGCGAGCTTGTTCGATAGACTTTTCCGATTCTTGGGATTCGCACCTACCGTTAGTGGAGTTCTCTTACAACAACAGTTATCAGGCTAGTATCGAGATGGCACCGTTTGAGGCCTTGTATGGAAGGAAGTGTAGATCGCCTATTTGTTGGGATGAGGTCGGTGAAGCGAAAGTTTTGGGTATCGATTTGCTTCGGGATTCAGTTGGAAAAGTCAAAGTTATCCGGGGTAGATTGAAGACAGCCCATAGTCGACATAAGAGCTATGCAGATAACTGAAGGCGAGATCTTAGTTTTGAGATTGGTGATTTGGTGTTCTTGAAAGTGTCTCCAAAAGTGGGTATTCGTAGGTTTGGGAAGAAAGGTAAATTGGCTCCGAGGTTTATTGGCCCGTTTGAGATTTTGGGAAAGGTTGGACTTCTTGCGTATCGTCTTGCGTTACCGCCATCTTTGGACCGGTTGCACAACGTTTTCCACGTTTCTATGCTTCGGAGGTACGTTCATGACCCATCTCACGTGTTACCGAGGATACCGGAGGATATTGAGCCCGATATGTCTTATGAGGAACGACCGGTTCGGATCTTAGATTCCAAAGTCCAAGAGTTGAGGAGCAAGAGCATCGCGTTGGTTCGAGTCCTTTGGAGGAATCATAACATCGAGGAGTCGACGTGGGAGCTTCGAGATGAGATCGAGAGGAAATTTCCGTGGCTTTTTGTTTAAGGTGAGTCTCGTTAAAATTCGGGTCGAATTTTCTTTAAGGGGGAGTGAATGTCATGACCCGAAATCTAGGCTCTATTTTATTAGTAATAAATAGTTATTATTTATTTATTTGCTTATTTATTTATTTAAATTATTATTTATTTAAATATTTATGTGTGCAATTTATGTGTTATAATATTTATGCCTAGCATTTTATTCGAGTTAGTTTGGGCTAGTGTAGAAGTGTTGGGTCTTAATTGTTAGTAGGGAGTGTGGCATTTGTGTTAGTAGAAAGGGAGGGGCCTAGATGTAACTTTTTAAAATAAATCCCCTACTCCCTCCCTATTCCCCTCACCTCCCTCACCTTCTCCCTCACTCTTTCACTCATCTCCCTGGAAACTCTCTCTCTCTCTCTTGGGTATTGGTAAGTTTTTCTTCCTTTACTTCTCTCTTCATTTTCTCCATCTTCCTCTCTTAATCTCTCGTTTCTTAAAACTTGAACATCGTTTAGATCGTCGATAGGATCGCGTAGAATCAAAAAGATTTGAAATCCATCAACTTTGAGAATTTGCAAGTAAGTTACTTTTCCCCCATTTTAATGCTAAAATGTTCATATCATGTTTAGATAATGCTTAATGTGTTATATTTGAAGTTTGGATGGGTTTTGAATTTATTGAGAATTTATTTTGGGTTTTGATCAAAAATGGTGAAATCTTGAATGTTGGGTTTGATTCTTTATTTTGATTGTTAAATGTTGTTGTTTGAGTCTTTTTTTGACTTATTGGTTGTTTTGGTACATTAGTATGTGAGTTGGAAGGTTGGATTTTGGGTTGAATGTGTTTTGGGTTTGAAAATGGAAGAACCCATGTTGTTCTTCCCGATTTCTGGAAATTCAGAAGCTTGGGCGGCCGCACAAAATTTCCTGGGCGACCGCGCATCTTTCTGAAAGCTTTTGTTCTTGTGTTGAGGCTTTTTGGGCGACCGCACATCCCACTTTGGGCGGCCGCACAGAACCCCTGAAAATTTACATTTGTTAAAATTGTGTGAATGAAGGATGCGTTTTGGTCTAAGTCTTGGGTGTCCTTCTAGTTGACCTTAGTGAACATTGTTGTACACTTTAGTGATAGATTTGGGTCCATTGTGATCAAGTTTGTGTTTGAAATTCATTAATTGTTAATTGGGATTTTGGAGCACTTTTATGGTGTATTGTTGGTTCATTTCATCTTCTTGGTGATTATTTGGTATGATTCCCTACTTTGGAATCCTTTGTTGTTTATCGTGCTAGTATTTTATTACTTAGCATTTATTTGAAAGTCCAGCTGGTATTTGTGGTTGTGTCGGGCGATGTGAGATATTGTGATGGCACCGGCCAAGTCCATTATGGTGTCGACCATTGTTTTGCCCTTATTTTCCTCTTCTAGATAGGCCTTGGTTGAGACGTTTGGGGCATGACTTTGTGGCATGGCTCCCGCCCTTTGTGGCACATTACTTTGTTATTGGTTCCGGTACCGGGGTTTTCTCTTCGGCTTTCATGCCATTATGAAGATGATGATTTGTTGATTATTGAAGCTGCGCAGCGATCCTTTATTTGGATGTTCCGGTTGGAAAACCTTGGCTATATCCTTTGTTATGTGTTTATTTCCGCTGCTATCTGTTACATGCTAAATGCTATGTGCTATGTGATATTTATTATTGCTTATTGTATATTGCATCATAGCATGTCATGTAGTTGCATTAGTAACTTATTGAGATTTTATCTCACCCCCTTTTCTTTTATCTTTGTTTTTCCTTAACCCCCCCCCAGGTGCTAAGGATTAGTCTCGCTGATCACGAGAAAGAGGACGTCGAGTGTGGATCCATTCTTTTGGGGAAGGTTGATATAGGTTGGTTTACATTATGTAAATGTGTAACCATTTTGGGGTAGTTGTACCAAACATTGACGTCACTAAGAATTGTATAATCATATTTTGTTGGGCATAAACTTGTGGAAGTTTATGATTGTTGTAACTGGTTGTTATCAAATTTGGTTTTGTAAAACTTTGGATTATCACCCTTTTGGTATCAAATGGAATTTTTAACTCTGGTATTTCTCAGATTTGGTTTTAGAGTCGACGTCCAGATCGCGGTCTCGGGCCCGCGGGGTCCGGGGTCGCGACATCCCCTCTTCTTTCAACCTCCTCCTAGGACGCCCATGGCTACATCAAACGGGAGGAGTACCATCAACTCTCCATCAATGTTTAAAATTAAAGCACAATGACACGATAGTCACCGTACTTGGAGAACTAGTCACTGCTAGTCCGATCCTAGAGATTCAACATGAGGCAGCCAGCCACCTCTTCAACGGATTCGAAATCCAAAAAAAAAGTAGTGTGGAGATGGTAGTAATGCACAATGAAAATGATTATTCTAAGGCGATTCCATTCTCCGGAACATGACCAGTACTTAACATGATGATAAAGGAGGGATACTTCCCCGGTCTTGGACTTGGCAAGCATTTACAAGGGATAAAAGAACCACCGCATGTCGTTCTATACCCCCCAGAATATGGTCTAGGGTATGTGTTACCACTCAAGGACATCCTTAAAGATGAAAGGGATTAGACTTCATACATCGTGCCAATGGCACCGCCCTATCGAAAGACTCTAAATGGATACTTCGTACGTGAGGGGAAAACTTGCCATACTTCATGTTCCCTGAACCATGGATCGACCATAGGGGGAAGCGCCAGCCGGGCTTTGAAATCTTCAGTGACTGTGATCCGTACTCTCTAGAAACAGAACCGATGCAATTCTCGTGGCTACCTCGAGAATTGGGGGGTACCAAGGCCGAAGCATTCAGTGAGTGGGACTTTGTGTTGGGAGAAGACCTACTGCGATAATTTCTTAACCTTTGCAAGCTAGAGGACACTCAGATTAATGCAATAGACAAGGGGGACGCTCTGAACCAATACTACACCAAGCTCATCGAGAAGAATGACGAGCCTATTCAGAATTGGTACACAACTGGGGGACCCATAGCAAGTGAAGACTTCCTGACCAAAGAATTAGGATATACTCCCCATCCTCATAGAGAAAGGAAATTTGTAACTCTTACCTTAGAGTCAGATACCGCTATCGATGAGCTCACCCAAGAGGACTTGGATGCCATGGCGGAACATGTATTCCCCTACTTTCTTAATGAAAAAATAGATCTTTCTGAGTATCCCGAGATTGCTAGCGTCCTAAATGATGAATTAACTAATAACTCTAACGAATTAGATAATAATGAGTCATATGACGAGATAGATTAAGAAAAAGTACAAATCTTAAAATAAATTAATAAGCAAGTAGGTCTTTGTGGCGGAAATGGTCCTATTTATGCCGAAGAAATGCAGACAGTTAATCTGGGGACGGATGATGATCCGAAAGAGACTAAGATTGGCAGTTTCTTCAAGGGAAGACCAAAAAGCCCTCATAGCGCTTCTCTGAGAATTCGTAGATGTGTTCGCTTGGTCCTACAAAGATATGCCGGGGCTAGCCAATTCTATTGTTGAGCACAAGATGCCACTGCTTCCTGATTCAAGGTCAGTCAAGCAGAAACTCCGTAGAATTAAGCCAGAGTGGTCAGTACAAGTTAAACAAGAGATAGAGAAACTCCTGAGTGTTGGGTTCATCAAAGTGATAGAGTATCCAACCTGGTTGGCTAATACTGTGCAAGTTTCCAAGGCAAATGGAAAGGTCCGAGTCTGTGTTGATTTCCGTGATCTCAACAGAGCATCTCCGAAAGATGACTTTCCTCTTCCCAACATAGACATGCTCGTTGACAATACCGCGAAATATGAAGTCCGTTCATTCGTAGATGGATTCGCCGGTTACAACCAGATCCTCATGGCCGAGAAGGACCAACACAAAACAGCGTTCACCACACCTTGGGGGACGTTTGGTTATACGGTCATGCCGTTCGGACTCAAGAATGACGGAGCCACTTATCAGAGAGCTGTAACTGCATTATTCCATGACATGATACATAAAGAAATGGAGGTAAACATTGATGATATGATCATACACTCCAAAGGCTCCGATGGGCAACACTTTGTCGACCTCAGAAAGTTCTTTGAAAGGTTGAGACACCACAAGATGAGACTTAATCCGGCCAAGTGCACATTTGGGGTAGTGAAAGGAAAGGTCCTTGGGTACATTGTCACCGAGCGTGGCATAGAAGCAGACCCCACTAAGATCAAAGCCATCATTGATATGCCTCCACCTAAGACGCAAAGAGGTCAAGGGATTCATGGGTCGCCTCTAGTACATTAGTCATTTCATTAATCAACTCACGACAAAGTGCGAGCCCACTTTTAAGCTCCTAAAGAAGAATGCATCCTTAGAATGGACAGAAGAGTGCCAACAAGCCTTCGAAAAGGTTAAGGAATACTTAGTGAATCCGCCAGTGCTGGTTCCGCCACATAAAGAGAAACTGTTGACCTTGTACCTCACAGTCAATGACACTGCATTAGGGGCTATGCTAGCACAAGAGCAACCTGATTCGAAGAAAGAGAACGCCGTGTACTTTGTCAGCCGTCGCTTCCAAGGGGCTGAATTGAATTACTCTGCATTAGAAAAGTCGTGTGCTGCACTGGTATGGGTAGCTGAGAGACTAAAGCCGTACATGGAAGTGTTTCCTGTACAACAGATTGCTAGAATGGACCCAATGAAATACATCTTTGAGAAGTCGTATGTCTCCTCTAGGATTGCCAAATGGTACTTTATGCTCGCGGGGTATGATATCACTTACATCACACAGAAATCCGTAAGAGGAAGAGTTTTCACGAATCATTTAGCCGAATTTCCATGTGATGAAGCGAAGGGGGAAGACCCGTGATTCCCTGATGGGGACATCATGGCAATAGCAGAAAATAAATGGTAATTATTTTTCGATGGCGCAGCCAATAAAAGGTGATATGGCATTGGCATGTTACTAGTAGATCCCTCAGATTTCTACACTCCACTCGCAATCCGCCTTGACTTTGAGGCCACTAACAATATTGCCGAGTACGAAGCTTGCATAGTGGGGCTTGAAGCAGCCTTAGAAAGAAATGTGACCGAACTAGAAGTGTACGGAGATTCACAACTTATAATGTATCAGTCACTCAAGAAATGGAAGGTACAAGACCCTACACTCTAGAAATACATCGACCATCTCCAAGACTTGGTCAAACAGTTCAAAGAGGTCACTTTCTACTATCTTCCTAGAGATAAGAACCTCTTAGCAGACTCGCTAGCCATGCTAGCATCACTTTTGGAGATTCCCAAATGGACTGAGGTTAAGACCTTCAAAGTCACGAGGCGAGCGACTCCTTCTTACTACTCAATCATAGACCTGCATGACAGCAAAGAGCCGTGTGATGTCATTTCCATGAATGCCTTAAACAATAAACCTTGGTATTATAATGTATGGCGTTTCTTCCTAGATGGAACATTCCCATCAGACGCATCACCTAAAGCGAAGATAGCCCTCAAACGGTTTGCCGCTTAATTTGTTATCATAGGTGATCACCTCTACAAGAAACACCACGAGCAGTGTCTACTCTGTGCCGATGAGCACGAAGCCGTAGAAATCATGGACCAAGTCCATCAAGGAGTCTGTGGAACCTACATGAATGGCAATATGCTAGCAAAGAAAATCATCCGACTAGGGTACTATTGGGCTACAATGGAAGCCGACTGCACCAACATGGTTAAGAAATGCCACAAGTGCCAGATACATGCCAACTTGCAACACGCACCACTGTCCGTGTTATACCCTATGACATCCCCTTGGCCATTTTCTACATGGGGAATAGACGTCATTGGTAAAGTCTCACCTACAGGTCATACCGGGCACTCATTCGTATTAGTCGCCGTTGATTACTTCACTAAATGGATCGAGGCTCAATCCTACAAAGTCTTGAATGCCAGAAAGGTGGCTGAGTTCATTAAGACCAACATCATATGCCGATATGGGGTACCTCATGAGACGATATCTGACAACGGCACGCACTTTGAGAAAGAATGTGACCAACTACTCGCAGAGTACAAAAATAGAGAGACATCAGTCATCACCGTACCGACCACAAACCAATGGAGCAGTCGAAGCTGCTAACAAGACTATTGACACTATCATTAGGAAAATGGATAAGACTGGCAGAGACTGGCCCGACAAGCTACCTCTTGCGCTCTGGGGCTACCGTACTTCAATTCATACCGCTACCGGTGAAACTCCATACGCCCTAGCCTATGGGATGGAAGTAGTGCTACCAATCAAATTAGAGGTACCATCACTAAGGGTTCTCCTGGAAAACCAAGTGAATAAAGTCACATGGTTAGACAGCCGTTACGAATAACTAGCCCTGCTAGATGAACGACGACTCTGAGCCGCCGAGCATATCCAAGCATATCAACGGAGAATGGCCCGAGCATTCAATAAGAAAGTCAAGTCCAGAAACATCAAAGAAGGGGACCTTATCCTACGTGAACATCATCTTGGACCATTAAATCCTATGGAAAGTGGGGACCGAGATGGATAGGCCCTTACATAGTCAAGAAGGTCCATGTTGACTGGCTTTGGCAGTTTGATCTCTATCTAGGTCTGCGAGTTGTACCGCTCCTCCGGAGAAGATATTCTTGACTATGTAAGGGCCTATCCACCTTGGTCCCCGCTTTCCCATAGGATTGAATGGTCCGGGACGGTGTTCGCGTAGGACAAGGTCCCTTTCTTTGATGTTTCTGGACTTAACTTTCTTGTTTAATGCTCGGGCCATTCTCCGTTGATACGCTTGGATATGCTCGGTGGCTCGAAGTCGTCGTTCATCTAGCAGGGCTAGTTGTTCATAACTGCTGTTCAACCATACAACTTCATTCACTTGGTTTTCTAGGAGAACCCTTAGTGATGGTACCTCTAATTCGATTGGTAGCACTGCTTCCATCCCATAGGCTAGGGCGTATGGAATTTCATCGGTGGCAGTACGGATTGAAGTACGGTAGCCCCAGAGTGCAAAAGGTAGCTTCTCGGGCCAGTCTTGGCCAGTTTTAGCCATTTTTCTAATGATGGTCTCTAAGGTTTTGTTAGCAGCTTCGACTGCTCCATTGGTTTATGGTCGGTACGGTGATGACTGATGTCTTTCTATCTTGTACTCTGTAAGTAGTTGGTCACATTATTTCTCAAAGTACGTACCGTTGTCAGATATCATCTCATGAGGTACCCCATATCGGCATATGATATTGGTCTTAATGAACTCAGCCACCTTTCTGGCATTTAAGACATTGTAGGATTGAGCCTCGATCCACTTGGTGAAGTAATCAACGGCGACTAATACGAATGAATGCCCGTTATGACCTGTCGGTGAGACTTTTTAATGACGTCTATCCTCCATGTAGAAAATGGCCAAGGGGATGTCATGGGGTATAACACGGACGGTGGTGCGTGTTGCAAGTTGGCATGTATCTGGCATTTGTGGCATTTCTTAACCATGTCAGTGCAGTTGGCTTCCATTGTAGCCCAATAGTATCCTAGTTGAATGACTTTCTTCGCTAGCATATTGCCATTCATATGGGTTCCACAGACTCCTCAATGGACTTGTTCCATGATTTCTATGGCTTCGTGCTCATCAGCACAGGGTAGACACTGCTTGTGGTGCTTCTTGTAGAGGCGATCACCTATAATAATGAATTGGGCGGCAAACCGTTTGAGGGATATCTTCGCTTTAGGTGAGGCGTCTAATGGTAATGTTCCATCTAGGAGGAAACGCCACACATCATAATACCAAGGTTTATCATCTAAGGCATTTACGGAAATAGAGCCACATTCTTCTTTGCAGTCGTGCAGGTCTATGATTGAGTAATAAGCAGGGGTCGTTCGCCTTGCGACTTTGAAGGTTTCAACCTTAGTCCATTCGGGGATTTCTACAAGTGATGCTAGTATGGCTAGCGAGTCTGCTAAGCGGTTCTTATCTCTAGGAAGATAGTAGAAAGTGACTTCTTTGAACTGTTTGACCAAGTCTTGGAGATGTTCGTTATATTTCTGGAGCGTAGGATCTTGTACCTTCCACTTCTTGAGTGACTGATAGATTATAAGTTGTGAATCTCCGTACACTTGTAGTTCGGTAACATTCCTTTCTAAGGCTGCTTCAAGCCCCGCTATGCAAGCTTCGTACTCAGTAATATTGTTAGTGGCCTCGAAGTCAAGGCGGATTGTGAGTAGAGTGTAGAAATCAGAGGGATCTACTAGTAACATGCCAATACCACATCCCCGTTTATTGACAGCGCCATCGAAAAATAATTTCCACTTATTTTCTACTATTGCCATGATGTCCTCATCAGGGAATCGCAGGTCTTCCCCCTTCGCTTCATCACACGGAAATTCGGCTAAATGATTAGCAAAGACTCTTCCTCTCACGGATTTCTGTGTGATGTAAGTGATATCATACCCCGAGAGCATAAAGTACCACTTGGCGATTCTAGAGGAGACATGCAACTTCTCGAAGATATAATTCATTGGGTCCATTCGGGCAATCAATTGTACAGGAAACGCCTCCATATACGGCTTTAGTCTCTCAGCCACCCATACCAGTGCAGCACACGACTTTTCTAATGTAGAGTAATTCAATTCAGCCCCTTGGAAGCGATGACTGACAAAGTATACGGCATTCTCTTTCTTCGAATCGGGTTGCTCTTGTGCTAGCATTTTTGGGTTTCGATCAAGCATGCGCAGCGGAAATTAGCATTTAAAATTTTGAAACCCAAAGCCATGGATCCGTTCATATGATTAAATCAAATACAAGATAAGAATAAAGGAATAAACTAACCCTTGATGGCTATTAAATTCTCTTGGTCTTTGGTGGAGGTTTGAAGACTTGATCACGATCACAAAGCTTGAACACGAACTTTGAAGATGATGATTTTCACCCTCTAGCGGTATCCACACTTCAAACGAATATCAAAGGAGCTTCTTTGATCTTGGTTGCTAGACCAAATTGTGAAACACTTTTTCACAATCAAAAGAACTATATGGAATTTATTTTGTGTATTATTTTGTTCCTCAACCAAGAATGTCTTGGAACAAAATAAACCCTCTCTCAAACTCTTTGAGACTCACAAAATCAATTAGTCATGAGTGCTGGCCGAACTTGGTCTTTTATACACAAGTATGACCTATTCCAAATAGGAAACTTGTGTCAAAATCCGTCCAAATTCGTTTCCAATCAAATTAGGAATCTGCCACCCGACAGTACTGTGCGGCCGCCCAAAACCCTCTGTGCGGTCGCACAACATTCTGAAACAAAACTGGTACATTTCTGAGCTAAGTGTACGGCCGCCCAATCCATTATGTGCGGTCGCCCCACTTCTCAGAAAGTCCAGAATTTCCAAATTCCAATGTAGTCCTTTTTAAAGATTCGTTCTATTGTGTGTGACCCTCTAGGATTATACTAAGTTGGCAATGAGCTCAAACATGATCCCATAAGATATGATTAGGTTCTAGCAAACCGTCATACCTACCCAAATAGTATAACTAGATACAAGTTCGCATTCCTTTAGAATATGTCACAATCCCTTTGTCCACGATGTCATTGAACACAAGTCATGGTCAAACAGTCAACTTGTTTTGTTCAATACTTTCTCGATTCCGAATATGTTGATAATCCAAATGACATTGATCCAATCAATTCATTTGAGTCCGGCCGAACATTTCATCAACATCATTCCTACGAGAGGCCCACCAAGCTTGACATCTCTCCGAGGAGGGACAAATCCATTTAGCTTATTATTCTTCCCTACGTGAATCGATTATGCCAATCATACCTTTTATAACTTCCCGGTTAAAGGTAGCGTTTGAATATGTCAAACATAATGTTCATCAAGTGGAAGACTATAATAACTTCATGTCTAAGGATTCAAATGACATAACTAATATGAGATATATGTATGACATAGACCATGACATAAATCTCATAAAGCGGGTCATGTCCAGTACTTTGTTCTAAACAAGTACCCATAAATCTAACATGATCATCCCATGATCATTTAGCCTTTATACTAGTGCTTAACAAGTACTAGGGACGGAGATTATTATAAGTAAACATGAACAACAATAATAATCAAAACATCTCTTTATTGATATGAAATAAATGATAACAATTACAACGTTTATTAAACGTGCCTAGGGCACCACTACCAACAAGCATAGCCCCTAATACAGTATCATTGGCCGTGAGGTACAAGGTCAACAGTTTCTTTTTATGCAGTTGGACCAACACTGGCAGGTTTACCAAGTATTCCATGACTTTTTCAAAGACTTCTTGACATTCTTTGGTCCATTCTAGGGATGCATTCTTCTTGAGGAGCTTAAAGATGGCCTCGCACATCGTCGTGAGCTGATTGATGAAATGACTAATGTACTGAAGGCGGCCCATGAATCCCTTTACTTCTTTTGGCGTCTTAGGTGGAGGCATGTCAATGATGGCTTTGATTTTAGCGGGATCCGCTTCTATACCATGCTCGGTGACCATGTGTAGATACCCCTAGGGAACCGCGGCTTGGCTAGAGCGCGCAGGTTACCCTAGGATGTCAACTTGATTTTAAGAGTCGCCACCCATGTTTTTTAGGAACGTAAGAAAACCTAAAGAAAGCTAATTTTTGTACGAAAACCAGAGATTCGGGAGAGAAGGGTTCGGGGGTTAGGTTACGAAATGGAAAGTACTTAAACACCCATTTCGCCCGAGCAAAGTCGGTCTTGTTTATTCATAATTTACTTTATAGATAAATGTGTTCTTCCTATTTGAATAATGATAAAAAAGGGGTTTTATTGTTTAAAATGTAGGGAGATAACTCCTAGGCCAATTCAATGTAATGAAAGGGCCATTGGTGTCATGTCCCAAATGGTTTTGGGGTGATTGCACATTTGATTGAAGAAGAAGAAGAAGAAGATTAAAGTTAAGACATTTTACCTATAATATCCTTCAAAGAGAACCTCTTGAAATGTCTTGAAGAAGAGGTTGAATACTTGGAGAGAATATCTTTAGTAAATTGCCTAGAGTAAGGTTTAAGGTGGGAAATTCTTAAGGTGCCAAAAGAGGTCAAAAAAGGGTCTCCAAGTCCTCCTTCCAATGATGGATTGGAGGGGTTTTTATAGTTGAAAAAGGGGTGTTTTTTGGAGCCAAACGGAGTCTCCAAGAAATCTTTCCCGGGCAAAATCATGTATAATGAGCAATGGAGAGATCCGTTTGCTGGAAGCGGGACCTGTTTAGTGATAGCGAGATCCGTTTGCTGGGATGCGGGACCCGGAGGACCGTTTGCTTGAGTGCGGGACCCGGAGGACCGTTTGCTGAAATGCGGGACCCGTAGGACCGTTTGCTGAAGTGCGGGACCCGGAAGACCGTTTGCTTGGATGCGGGACCCGTAGGACCGTTTGCTTGAGTGTGGGACCCAGAGGACCGTTTGCTTTGAATGCGGGACCCGGAGGACCGTTTGCTTGAGTGCGGGACCCGGAGGACCGTTTGCTTTGAATGCGGGACCCGGAGGACCGTTTGCTTGGATGCGGGACCCAGAGGACCGTTTGCTTGGATGCGGGGGTGGTGAATTTTGTGGCTCACCCAGGACCAAGTTGTTGCTGTGAGTCGCTCTTTGATGTTGACTGTTTGACTTTGACTTTTGATGGGGTGCGGGCACAGCTGACTGCGGAGTGCTTTCTGCTGGGGATGAATTGTAAAAACTGATTTTTTGAGAAAATAAAAGACACCCCACTTTGAGTGGGAGTTTCTATCTTATTTCAGTTTTTAGACATGCCTTAAGGGCGGACCAAATTAATGTGTGCCCAGCTGAGTGTTTGTTGTCATTAAACTCTTTCTTATTGCTGGGATCCTGAACTTGTTGCTGGTTGAAGGCTCCTGGGTTGCTTTATGAACTTGACAAGGGCCATTTCTGAAGCATTTTTTACCTGGGACGCGGGCGCTTCCTCTGTTGGCTATGGGATGCGCGCGCCTTATAGATCGGTGTCAGGATGCGCGCGCCTCTGGGAGGCAAAATTCGGGGCCTGACATTTGCTGACCAAAAGATCCCCCACAACAGCTATAATATCAGCTTCTGGTCGACAATTTGATTCCAACAGCTCTCTTTTGCCATTTTTGAACACCATTTTATTGCTCAATTTTGCTTGTGATCTTCTTGCCCATGGCTTCTACCCCTTTTAGTCTTGATATCGAGGTTGTCAAGAGTTACGAGAAGGATTTGTCGACATTCGTGTATTCTTTCAAGACCCATCCCAAAAACGCTTTCATCAAAGATTTCGGATTTCGAATTCTTTTCACTTTGCGGACATTGAAGCCGATTGGGACTTGTTGAAGGCTGCTACAGCCTTTTGGGATTGTGATAGCCATACATTCAACTTTTCGGCTAATGAAATGGTGCCGATCGTCGATGATTTTGGGGCCATTCTGGGTATGCCTTTGGCCGGTCGGATTGCCGTCCCTAAGTATCACCGCGGTGTTGTTGACTCTTGGGTTGACCTTCTGAATCTCCCTATTGGAGAGGTGAAGAAGATGATGCATGGGACCATTGTTCACATAACTGAGCTTCCGATGTTTTTCAACTTGCATTCGGAAGATGTCACGGTTCAGTCTTTTAAGAGAAATGCCATGGCTGTATGTCTTTTCAGCGAGATTCTGTTCGTCACTCCTCTGGGTACTGCGGATGTGCAGTTGGCTGAAATTGTGTTGCAGGTGAAAGGAAAACGGTTTAGCATAATTCCACTCATTATAGGATAAACCTTGCATGGTCTGGAAGAATTGCATCGTACGGGCGAGATGCGACGAGGAAGCCCCTTGCTTTTGACCATTTGGCTTCGGGAGCATTTCAGGCTTTATGCGTCAGACGGCGACCTCTCTCTTTTTGTTGTTCATAGGCGACGGTTGCTGATTAGAGACTTGACTGAAGAGGGTTGGAGGAGATTTTTCGCTTCTCGTCTTACAGCTGACATTGTGTGGTGCCCTTGGGGTTTTCGTCCTTTTGTGGAATGGACCTTCGGTTTTCAGCATGTGGTTTTACCCGGGTTGAGAGATTCTTCATTTTACTAACCCGAATGGGTTTTGAGACAGTTCGGTCGTCAGCAAATAATTCCTTTTCCAAGGAACGGGATGCTTCGTCCAGTTTCTTACATGGGTCCGGACTTCTCGAGTGAGCTTCAGTCGGCTTGGGGAGATGATCGTAACCGGTGGGCTTCCTCTCCTTTGCATCGGGGTAGTATCTTTCTTCCTGAGAGTTACTTGGATCACTTGCTTGGTACCGTTTATCGCGGTATTACTTGGGTAGATGCTCTTCAGGCTGAATTGCTTGGGAAGGAATTTGAGCCTAGCAGTGCTTTGAGGTACAAGGAGGCTGCTGCTGATGTGAACAACATTCTGACCGACCCTTTCGGTACCCCTTTGGATGACTTTTATGCTCGGAGGCGCTCTGTTGCGCAGAAGATTTCGGTCCGTATCAGTGTTCCTAGACCTCCCAAGAAGAGTAGGATTGATGGTCGTTCGGGTGGTCCTTCAAAGGCCAAGAGAAAATTAGATTTTTCCTAGTACCCCCAAGAGATTGCAAGTAAAATAGACCACTTTGTTAGGATTTTAATGTTTTTATGTCTTTTAGTAGCTCAACAAAATCCGTTGTAATGGCTTGAATGATTTGAGATTTGAATAAGATTGCATTTTGTTAATTTGAGATGATTTGGGTATTTGTTTATATTTTAGACCGCACCCGAAGGTTGCCTACGTTCCTCCAGTGTAGAGGCTCAGGTCTCCGTATTTCAAACAAACGAAGACCATTTTTTTTTGTGTGCACCCCGTTTTTTGCCTAGACCGCCCTTTCGGGTTTTCAATCTAGCGGGCTTCTTTTTTGCACGTGCTCTAATTTTTGCCTAGGCCGCCCTTGCGGGTTTTCAACCTAGCGAGCTCTTTTTTTTTTTTTTTTTTATGGTCTTCATTTATTAAGCGTAGAATCTCTTCAACTTGTCGAGGTTGACTTCTTTTGGCAGCTGATCTCTCGTCTAAATCCGCGAGTCGGACTGCACCGCTGCTTAGTATCTTCTTGACCATGTACGGACCGATCCATCGGGCTCCCGATTTTCCAAGGGGGTTCATGGCATTAGGAAGGTGTTGTCTTAGGACCAAATCTCCCACATTGATGTTTCGAGGCTTCACCTTTTTGTTGAAAGCCTTTGCCATTCTTTGTTGATAGGCTCTCGTACGTTCGAGTGCCCTTAGCCTTTTCTCGTCGAGTAGAGCTAGTTGTTCATATCGACTTTGCATCCAACCGATTTCATTGACTTGGTTCTCGAGGAGGACCCGTAGGGATGGGACTTCGAGCTCTATTGGGAGTACAGCTTCAGAACCATACACCAATGCATAAGGAGTTTCTCCAGTTGCTGTCCGTATAGACGTGCGGTAGCCCCACAATTCTAGAGGTAGATTTTCGGGCCAATCCCTTCCGGTGGAGGCCATTTTCTTCACAATGGTCTCGATTGTCTTATTAGCTGATTCAACCGTGCCGTTTTCTTGAGGGTGGTATGGAGATGACTTGTGCTTGGTAATCTTGTATTCTATCAGGAGCGCGTCCATCTCTTTCTCAAAGTGAGAACTATTGTCTGAGATGATTTCATGAGGAACATCGTACCGGCACATGATGTGGGTCTTCACCAATTCGACCACTTTCTTGGCATTGAGAACCCGGTAAGCCTGTGCTTCGACCCATTTTGTAAAATAGTCCACGGCTACTAGGACAAAAGATTGTCCGTTGCTGCCAGTAGGGTGAACTTTGCCGATGATGTCTATGCCCCAACAAGAGAAAGGCCATGGCGTGGTCATGTTGTAAAGCTGTGAGGGCGGAGCGTGTTGTAGGTTGGCATGGAATTGGCATTTGGCGCACCTTTTGACTTTCTTGATGCAGTCTCTTTCCATGGTACTCCAATAATAACCCATGCGGAGTATCTTCTTGGTCAACATAAACCCGTTCATGTGGGGCCCACATTCACCTTCGTGGATCCCATGCATTATTTCTTGAGCTTCAGTCTCATTTGCGCATAGGAGATTGATCCCTTCGTGGTGCCTTTTATAGACTCGGTCTCCGATTAGTACATATCGAGAGGCTAGTCTTTGCAACGCCATTTGAGACTTCTTATTGCTATCCTCAGGATAAGTGCCATTCTTGAGAAAATTCATGATATCTGAATACCACGGGGAGATTGCCTAGACCTCATTGACCTCGATACTCATGCAGTATGCCGGACTGTTTCTTCGGGAAATTTTAAAGGGCTTCACAATTTTACCCTCGGGCATTTCGACCAGTGAAGCGATGGTGGCTAGTGCATCAGCAAAACGGTTCTTGTCCCTTGGCAGGTAGTTGAAGGTGATTTCTTGAAACTGTTCAACCAACTCCTCGAGATGTTGACCATACCGTTGCAGAGTCGAGTCTTGAATCTTCCACTTTCTAGATGTCTGATTGATGATGAGTAAGGAATCACCAAATACCTCTAAGCTCGTGACATTTCTCTCGGGGGCCGCTTCGAGCCCCGCTTGCATGCTTCGTACTCAGTGATGTTGTTGGTGGCTTCAAATTCGAGGCGGATAGCGATTGGAGTATACATGTCCTTTGGATCGACAAGTAACATCCCTATGCCATATCCATGCTTATTGGCCGCGCCATCGAAAAAATGTTGCCACTTATCTTCCTCTGTTGTAGCGCAAATTAAATGCTCGTCGGGGAACTGTACATCTTCCCCCTTCACTTCATCGCACGGAAATTCAGCAAGATGATCACTGAACACTTTCCCCCTGATGGATTTGAGTGTGACGTAAGTGATATCGTAGCCGACGAGCATGAAATACCATTTGGCTATTCTTGTTGATATGAAAGGTTTTTCGAAGATGTAGCGGAACGGGTCCACTTTTGCAACCAACTTGATTGGGAAGGCCTCCATGTAGTGCTTGAGTTTTTGGGTAACCCAAACCAATGCCGCACAAGACTTTTCTAAGACAGAGTAGTTCTTCTCAGCTCCTTGAAACCGGCGGCTGACAAAGTAGATAGCATTCTCTTTTGTGGAGTCTCGCTGTTCTTGTGCTAACATAGCCCCTAGGGCTACATCATTGACAGTGAGATAGAGCAAAAGAGGCTTCTCCTTGTGCGGTGGAACCAAAACTAGAGGGCATGTCAAGTAATGCTTCACTTGGTCGAAGGCTTCTTGGCAAGCATAGGTCCATTCTAGAGCCACATTCTTCTTGAGTAGCTTGAAAATTGGTTCACACATGGAAGTGAGTTGGTGCACAAACCGACTGATGTATTGAAGTCTGCCCATGAAACCTTTGATTTCTTTCTGCGTCTTTGGAGGAGGCATGTCAATGATTGCCTTGATCTTGGAGGGATCGGCTTCAATTCCCTCTCAGTGACCATGTAACGAGAACCTTTCCTTTGATGACCCCAAAAGTGCACTTTGCGGGGTTTAGTCTCATGTTGTGTTGTCGGAGTCGTTCAAAGAACTTGAGAAGATCGATCAAATGTTGACCGTTGGTTCCCTTCGATTGGATGATCATGTCGTCTACATAGACCTCGACCTCTTTGTGAATCATGTCATGGAATAGATCCGTAACATCCCTTTGGTACGTAGCCCTAGCGTTCATTAGCCCGAACGGCATGACTATGTAGTAAAAAGTGCCCCATGGTGTTGTGAAAGCTGTCTTGTGTTGGTCCTCCGCGGACATGAGAATCTGATTGTAACCGGCAAAACCATCCACAAACGAGCAGACTTCATAGTTGGCAGTCGAATCGACGAGCATGTCGATGTTTGGTAGCGGAAAATCATCTTTCGGGGAAGCTTTGTTCAAATCCCGGAAGTCCACACAAACTCGAACCTTGCCGTTTGCCTTTCTGACTATCACAATGTTGGCTAACCAAGTCGGATACTCAATGAGTTTGATGAAACCCACACTGAGGAGCTTTTCAATCTCTTCTTTGACTTGTAGGGACCATTCTAGCTTGATCTTCTGAGTTTCTGCTTTACTGGCTTGGCGTCCTCTCTGATCGGAATTCTGTGCTCTGCGACCTTTCTGTCCAAACCCAGCATGTCTTTATACGACCGTGCAAATACATCCACAAATTTTTGAGCAGTGCAGTCAATCTGTCTCTGTCTTCCCCCTTGAAGAAGCTGCCTATCTTCGTTTCTTTCGGCTCTTCGTCGGTACTCAGATTAACAACATGCAATTCCTCATCAGCCCCTGGACCATTTTCACACGACAACGAACCTGTTGAGCTAGTTCATTTAGGTATGTTATGTTTTTGTGGTCTATTTCATCATAATTTGAATCGTTATTAACTTGTTCATTAAGTTCGTTATTAGTTAATTCATCATTTATGATGTTTGCAATCTCGGGGTACTCATAAATATAGAATTTTTCATTAGCAAAGAAAGGAAACACACGCTCGGCTATGGCCTCCATATCCTCTTGGGTGAGGGTATTAGAAACACTCTCAGACTCAAAAGTAAGTGTGAGCCGCTCTTTTTTTGTTGTTGTGCGGGGTATGCAACCCATTTCTCGGACTAAAAATTCCTCGGATACCATGGGCCCCTTCGTAAAATACCAGTTGTTGATTTGCTCAGAGCTTGGCTGGATCTTGCTGATAGATTGACTCTCCATTTCTGTGTTGTCGGAGATAGCGTTGACTTGACAATCGTCCATGATGGAAAATTCTTCGAACATGTAGGCTAGATCGGATAGTTCTTCCCCCACGGTAATCTCTAACTTGGATTCCATAGTCACTTTCTTGCCCCACCACTCTCGGGGTGACATTGGAATAGGCTCCCTTTCTCGTGTCGGGATTTCGCAATCGAAGATCTCGAGGCCGGGCTTTCTGACGCCCTTGTCGTTAACCCATGGCTTAGGAAAGATCATGTATGGAACATCTTCCCCTTGGCGAACAAAATAACCGTTCAGCGTGTTGCGGTAAGGCCTCAAGTTGGGGATGTCATATTGTCGACCTTCTTTGCGAGCTCGGGTGTTTTGATTCTTGACTGCTTGCTCGTACTTTAAGTCATCTTCGGTAGGCTCGTATCCCAAACCAAACTTGTTTCTGACAAAAGGAATCTCTACGGGGTGCAATATCCCTTGTTGATGCTTCCCTAGGCCTAAATCGGGAAAGTGATTCATGTTCCTCATCATACGGAGGATTTTAGGATTACCGAGGGTCCATTGCCCGTTTCCCCCTTCTTTGTCGATGGCGTTGACGCGGAGAGAGTGGAATCTTCTATCCCATGTTGAACTTGGTGAACGGGTTGTCCCCCATTTCTGTGGATGGTGACATTCTCGGCCATGACGGTGACTATCTCGTCCCCATTTCTAATCTTGACACATTGATAGAGAGTAGAAGGGACAGCATTGGAACTGTGGATCCATGGTCGGCCCAAAAGTAAGTTAAACGAAGCTGGGATATCAAGTACTTGGAATGGGACGGACATGATCATGCTTCCAAATTCGATATCGACTTCTAGCATTCCCATGACTGTACGGGCAGTGTTGTCGTACCCTCTAATGACTTGGGTAGAAGGTTGTAAATCAGAGCTTTTGAGCCCCAGTATGCCCATGACTCGGCTAGGCATTAAGTTGAGTGCGGAACCACCGTCTACTAAAACTCTTGAAATGGGTCTCCCCCTTGCCTTTACTTTGAGGTAGATGGCTTCATTGTGATTGGACCCAAATAGCGGGAGGTACATGTCGGCAAAAGTGATGACATTTCCAAAGTGAATGTGACCTATCATTGATGTGAGGTCTTCGGGAGTTGTGTCGGGAGAGACTGATGTGTCATCCAAGTTCTTGATGACGAGGTCTCGGTGCTTCTTTGATGATGCAATAAGGTCCCAGATGGATATGTTGGCTTGTGTCTTCTTGAGTTGTGTTGTTAACAAAGGATCTTCGGGTATGTCGCGTGCTTGCGATCTTGGAGAAGAGGTGTTGGTTGCTGTATTTGTGGGAACCGAGGCGCTCGCTATTACACGGCCACTGCGGGTGAGCACATTCACGGACCCTTGTAGCTTCTTCTTCCTATTCTATAAGACTTCCCTCATAATCTCATCATAAGTCACAACATACAAGAATTATCAAGTTTATTCATGCCATCGAAGCCCTCATTCACAATTGGGATCGAATGAGTGGTTCCTTCAAACTCTCCTACCTCTATTACATTGACACCACCCTCATTAGGGATTATGAATTCCTTCTTGTCTATAAGGTCTTGGATGGTGTTGTGGATGGAGAAGCAATCCTCGGTGAGGTGGCCGGTGCATTGAAGGTAGTCACACTACTTGTGGTGGGCATGGTTAGGACGGAGTGGTTGTGGTTGCTTGTACCCTTGAAGAAGAGTGATTTGTACCTTGGCCTTTAGAGCTTCATAGGCCTCAGTGATGGTCATGCCATTGAGAGGAGTGTAGACGCGGTCGTTTTGGAACCGCTTGCCTTGTGGTGGAGGGATCTTCTTGTAATTCCCCTTGTCGGTAGTAACGGCATTGACAGAAGCCTCTTTGTTTGAATTAGAGGCGGCCTTGTAACGGTAAGTAGGAGTGGCTTTCTTAATCTCCTTGAGCAAGTCATCCATGCGTACCCCCGCCTCATACATTTGGGAGATGTCGGAGTATCAAGCCCCTCTTAGGTGGGTGCGGAGATCAATCTTGAGACACTTGAGGAAAATGTCCATTTGCTCTTTTGTGTTTGGCCTCTCAACAATTTCAGAGAGCTTGTCATTCCATCTCCTAGTGAAGTCAATGAAGGACTCGTTGTCTCTTTGAGTGGTGTTCTCGAGCTCTTTCCTTGTGGGCCGGTGAGTGGTGTTGCCTTGATATTGATTTCTGAAGGCAAGCATAGCGGCATCCCTATCAAGACGGACAGTGAGCGGGAGAGTTGCATACCAATCTTTTGCCGCCCCCTCGAGGGTGAGAGGAAAGCATTGAGCCATCACTTTTGGGGAGACCTTCTTCGGAACCATAGCCCAAATGTAAGTCTCAATGTGAGCCATCGGGCATGAGTTGCCCTTAAACTTGCTAATATCGGGCATCTTGAACTTGTCGGGGAGAGAGGCCATCGTGCTCATAAGAATGGATGACTGATAAAGGCTTGTGTTGGAGCCTTTTCCCATGTTGAGGCCGTCAAATTTCTGATCAATGTAGGCCATGATGGAATCGGCCATTTTGTGGTCGTTGTTGTCGGTGCTTGGTTTCTCCACGTTTTTGGTATGGGCACTAACATATGAGCTTTCAAACAAGCCTTGGGTCCACTCGGATTCCTCGTTGTCATTAACCCCCTTGTTCTTGGAGATCTTGAGAAGCTTGACTTTCAATAGGTCGACCTCGGCCTCGTGGGTCTCCCTTTGACTGTCGACATGAGCTTGCCACAAGGCTTCTTTTGTTTGAGCCTCGTTGTTGAGAGTGGTGACTTGTTATTGAAGAGTTTGGACCATGGCAGAGAGTTGCTCGAGAGTCATGGTATTGTTGGTGATGGAGTCGCCGGCCATTGATGATGCAGAAGCTGTTGGAGTGATCGGTTCACGGACAAGCCTGGTTGATGAATCCCTGTAGACGCGGAGAGTACCAATCGGACCTATAATTGGAGAAGTAGCCCTTGTCAGTCTCGGTTCACACTTTCGGTCCATGAAGAGGTTAAGAACACACAGTTGGGCACACGACTCGAACCACATAAGAAAAAGACTCTTTTTTCTTTTCTTTTTTTATAAGTCGGAGGGAACGGGTCCCTTTTGGGGTTTCTAAGAAGATAATGGAATCGTCACACTAGTATATAGACCATCTCGCGGTCCCATATACTCATCGGATTCCATCACGTTTGTGAATCCTACATGTATCGAGATTAAACTAAATTAATGTAGTAAAGCATACATGCGGGGACGGATTTTATTTTCGTCCAAGATAACAACTTTTGGGGAGGATTTTTACTGCGTCCTTTCAACAAGTTGGCATGTATGATTTGAAAACATTTGTTTAGGGAAATCTCGGTACATGAAAACCGACTTGGTCACGGAGTGTTAGACCCTAACTAGAATTGTGTGGTTTGTGCTCGGCTAAAGAGAGGCTTAAAGGTCACCCCCGGCATGTAGTCCTAAACTACGCCACGGGCTGAGGTTTACCCCTTCGAAAGAGTCAAGGTCGAGTGGAGCTTGAAACTTTCTAGGACGGGCCCGACGGGTTTGGGGTTTGGACTTGTGCGACTCGATAGTGAGCAATTCATAGGAGTAATGTGCATGTAGTCTGAGGTCTATCACGTGACAATTTTTTTATTTTATTTTTTTAAAGAAAAGATAAAAAACACATAAGCACGTAAATTACAACTCCCGAATCACCCGTGTGACCGGTAAATAAACACAAAATTAAAATAGTTCAAGGGTCCAATTCTGTTCTGATGCAGGCAACTATGCCCACACCCCAATGTTCTGTTTAGTACCTGAAACCTGTTTTTGTCCTGGAAATT
>JAOWBW010002250.1:0-27500 GCA_026119855.1 Campanula takesimana
TACTAAAGAATAGAAATTCTAACGAAATAGTGGATAAGCTTATTTTTAAAAAACCAAAGGGGGGTAAATTGAAATGAACCGTGGACTAAATAAATGGGTTCGAGAATGAAGGCTTCAACGACTCAATTCTATGGCTCTTATCTCTTCTCATTTAATTATCGAATTCTCATTTTTTGAGAATGAAAAGAGGCTCGGCGTATTGACGTCAGGGTAAATACGTGTTCTAATTAACATAGAAAGATCTTCATTCAAAATAGTAAGATAGGTTTGATTGTCGATCTTTTTGATTTTATAGATTACTGGCTATTGACATTTATAGAAATATGTCAATAATATTGAATATACCTGCTATTGACATTTCTAGAAATATGTCCTAATATATACAAGTAGGACGGCTGATCATTGTGCTTGAACAGCGTTATTCTATTCCACCTCTTAGAAAGAACTATGACGGAGTGTATATGAATTACAAGGTAAATGGAGTCGGGGGAAACGGATTTTTTGGTGACTTTGAGAGCGAACCGCTCGTAGAACGCAGAATTCAACGTTTGACAGATGATTTTAATCACGAGCTACTGAAGAAGTTGTTGGGAAAACCCCTGGGCGAGGACTTTTTAATTTCTTTTTATGAATTCAGGAGCAAGCCTATTCAAGCTAAGCTAGGAGAAATGGACAAAAGATATTTAGCTTTATATGAAACCGAGATAAGGACCTATCGGTTCAATTATAGAGATAAGGACCTATCGGTTCAATTATAGAGTAAGGTATCTTCATTGCGTTTTTTGTAAGACAAAACAAGAACAAATTGCTTTGGATGCTTCAAAGTGCCGGCTTAACCAGCTCGACGCTGTCGTAGCTACCACGATAGATGACATCGTTCTGGCGAATAGAATCAAAATAGACATTTTTTTAGTCGTTTATAGGAAACCTGATTTGAAAAACCATTTGGTTAAAATGTTTGAACGCCTGGGAACTTGGGATGTGGGTGGAGGTACCTTGGACTCATTCTTTGAGCAGTTAAGTCGAGAAATAGATTTAGTAGACAACACTCGCTTAAGCGAGTTGTTTAGGTCTTTTCTTCGAGATCTGGGCCCAAGGCTAGAAAGACGTTTCCTTCCATATGAAGGATGTGAGGCATTCGGTCATAGGAAATGTGTTCTCTGCGTATATAATTTCAGAAATACACCGGAACCTTTTACAAAAGATCCGTGCCACTTTTACTGCTCCATTTTCCGCAAAAGATTCTCTAAAACGTTAGTGGAGTTTCTAAAACTCGTTCAAAGCGATTAAGCCCAGTCTTATCCTACTGGGAAGGATCGCATCTCATACTTATCCATGACTGTTTAGGTCTCTAGCATGACCACTTTCTGAAATGTGGAGAGAAGTGGGGTAAATGGCCAAGACTACTGGAAGGATTCCTCTTGGGATAATAGGTACTGTAACTGGTATTCTTGTGATCGGTTTACTAGGTATTTTCTTTTATGGTTCATATTCCGGATTGGGTTCATCCCTGTAGTAATCGTATGAATTAAGTTGTCGACATGAAATCGTAAGAACTTAATGGTCTGAAAGGGTTGAAAAGAAATTTGATTCAAATTCGACAATGAGCTTTTGATATATGCGTCCGATTTTAACCAAGGTTAAAAGAAAGCTAAAGATCAAGCAAGGAAGCGTTGCGAAAAAGGGGAAGGAAGCCCTTTCTTTTTCGCAAAGGAATGAATCAGTTTTGACTTCCGATTTTTTCTATTTTTTCAGGGTCCGGTCGAAGAAAGAACAAAGCCTAAAACGAAAATAAAAATAACGAAAGAAAATAGGGAAAAGATGGAATATTCCATCTTTTTCCCGAGACTCAGCTTTATCACACTTCTTTGGAAGACAAAGAAAATTAAAAAAAAAAAAAAAACGGCGGTTAGAGCTTATCTTTTTCCACTTTGATTGTCTTATTTGTTGGCGGTGTGTAACTAATAGAAAGAGGGGTGGTGAGATAATACTTCATTTGATGATTGTACAAAGGAGACGTAAGATAGGTTATAAAAAATAAACAACAGAAAAGACTGATACATAATACTAAATGGAGGATTTTTTGATGGAGGATTTTTTGATTGGGCCGGGAATCCTATTTCGTATTCGGTATGGATAAAAGATCTCCCGATGTTCTATTATTCAATTTTCGATGACGAATTGATTAGATAGCTTAGATATTGTTATTCATGATATTGAGCCGATTCAATAGCGTCGAAAGCTAATGCATTCATTGAAGGTAGAGGCGCAAGATTGATTATCTCTAGGGGATTAAATCCCGAGTTATTGTGAAGTAAAAAAAACGATGAGATTATGGAAGTAAATATTCTTGCATTTATTGCTACTGCACTGTTCATTTTAGTTCCTACTGCTTTTCTACTTATCATTTACGTAAAAACAGTCAGTCAAAATAATTAATTTGAATGAAACTTGATCTTATCAATCGTTGAAAAAATAAAATGAAAGGGATTCCAAGTTTTCGTCTTAGCTTAAATGAATAAATGAAATGGACGGTCTAGAATTGTCAGTATTCTCTGAAATCCGATAGTATGGTAAGAAAGAGTCATCGAGTTCTTTCTTACCCTACTCTACTATCTATTAGTCTTATTGTAGTGTCTAAAGTTTGACTCTATAATAAAGCTAGAGGCTTAATATAAAAACCATATTATCTTTATATCCTATATCAGATATGTAAATATATTAGTGTCAATATTCATTTTATATATGGAATTGACATAGGACCCAATTCTATTTCTTTGATACATTTATTTGTTCCGACTGAACGAATTGTTTTACTCTTAGAGAATACATTCCTTGACTAGAATCCAATGAAATTGGAAACTAAAGAGATCTTTATTTTCAATAGTTCAAGCAGAACGATTGAAAAAACAATTAATACAGTTTGATTCCTCAACTCAATAAGTAGTGCTTCTAGAGACCACTTCTTCCCCATACTACGAGTGAAAGAGAAAATGTAAAGACTACCATTAAAGCAGCCCAAGCGAGACTTACTATATCCATGTGAATTATGCCCCCTATCTCTATGATAGAATTCTTCCATTATTGCTCCCTAATAATAGTGGAATCAATGGTGCAGAGTCAAAAAGGAATTTTGACCGATGATGAACCAATTCAATAAATCCACTTCTCAAAAATTCCTCTCTGATTTCTAATCGGGAAAGAATAAACACAAGAAAAATACGCAATGACATCGCCAGGGAATGTTACGAATGAACCGCGTAGAACTACTAAAGCCCATTCTTTTTTTTTTTTTTACCTTTCTAGGTAAAAAGCATAAATAGATAGATCGGTATCTCTAGGAAATATTCGAGAGACAATATATTCTTAGGGGGCGTTGACCCCCAAAAATTGTTTCTTTTTCGACTTTTTATATAATAAAAAGTATATAAAAATTTTTTTTTCAATTTCATAAAGTCAATTAGCTATCCACTCTAATATTGAATGTCCGAACACCCAGATAGTCTCGCGAGTCTGACTATGTATCTACAATATCCAAAAGCTCTTCTGCCCCTTCCACCATTACTAATTTCATTCGATTCGCTGTCCTACTCATCAGTTATCCAATGAAATTTAAGACCCAATCATTAGTATATATAGTAGAAGAAGTCGGTAAGTCTTGCTAGCCCTTCAACCATTATAATGTTTACTTCAATCCTTGAGACAACGATTTAGAATCTGTTAGAAAACCTCCGAAGAGGTCTTTCAAACCACTTAAGTATCAACAGTCCCTTTCTTCGGCTTCTGCTGGGGAATAATTCGTCCAGTTATATCAACAGACCGGAAGAAGAGATTTCAATTCTTTTGTTGATTTATTGATCAGGCGACACCCAGGCTTGAACTGGGGAAAAAGGATTTGCAGTCCCCCGCCTTACCGCTCGGCCATGCCGCCAAAACCATACAGAAACCTAAAAAAAAGAAAGACCTTTCTTTGTCACTTTTGATTCGATTTGATCCCCGCCCCTTCGATTGATTATATAGTATCTCAAAAGATACAATACTTAAAAACTCCCTCTCGCTTTTCGATTCAAAAAACAAATCTGGGTTTTTTGTTCCAGAAAGGTCAAATTGATAGCCAATTTGAACAACTATTGACTCCTAGATAACGGTCAATTGATGACAAATTTGACCCTTTAACTATTGACTCCTGACTGTGAATTTTTGAATGATTCTTGTATTTCACTTTGGAATTCTATTTGCCTAATGACATAAGAGAATACAAATTCCTATAGAATCAATCAGTATTGATTCTTTTCAATCAAGAAAAAAATCCTTCTCACTTTGAATTAAAACAACAATTATTAGTATATGTAAACCCCAGAATGACTACTGTTCGTCACATAGGCTTAGTTTTTTATATTTTGGACCGTGCTCTTGACTTTCGTTCACCTTTGTATTATAATATTTCCAATACAATAGAAGACTAGAATTTCGTTTAGATCAATAGATATATGAATTGAGTGGGTAAGAAATTCTCTATTGGGGCTTAGGTATCTATGGTAAGATCGATTGCTCGCAAACCTGTCTAGACCAGTCTGGGCGATCAGGACTGTTGCTATCTCCGGATGAATCCGGCGATAACTTGAAAAGGAAAAAGTGATATTGTACAAATCGAAAGGGAGGAAATTATGACTTAACGCCTAAATCAAATGGGTCCATATGGAGAAGATTTCTTTTTGCATCTGGACGAATGCGCCTTCTGTTATCCAAAAGAAGGGCAAGCGAGCGAGTCTGAGTTGGAGTGGGCGGCCATGAAGTCATCATATCAAAATACAATCCACTCATACGACATCAGTTGCGGTTTCAAGATTTGTAACGATTTGGACACCCAAATATACACAAATGGGAACATATTATGCCTGTCAAATTTCAAATGGGAGGAATGCAATCGCAAGCATCCGAAAGAGATATGGAGGGACAAGGGTTTGAACAAAATAGTAAATAACTTGAAGGAAATTTTGAAAGATGCAGAACTGGCTAAGGATCTTTATTGGTCACGTGCCGACACAAGACTTAAAGAAGGGCAGTATGCCGTCTTGGCTCTTTTATATGAAATGGAAAAGAAAGCTGTTGAAATTCTATCTATGGAAGAAAAAGCTGTTGAAACTAAATCTTCTGCCCGTCGCTGTTCAATCTGTTCTTGTTCGAATGACAAGAAGATTGGCAAGTCAGCAACTTTCTATTTTTTTGTTGGCTTTTGGCGCGGTTTCCTCAACTACTTATATCTATTCTATAATCGGCTAGAAACAAAGCGCAATTTTCTTCAGAAATTCTCTAAAGAGAGTCGGGATTCGAGCTCAATAAGACTGTATTTGGTTACCTAATTTTTGGAAAAGTTCTATTACTATACATAACTATCTCAAAGCTCGGCTCAATACTTTTAGTAGACTAAAAGATTGAGCCGAGGTCTCTTCAATTAAGAGAACAGACGTTATTTATCGGATGGGAATAGACCGGCGTGTTATAAAGTATCCATTGCGGCAAACTCAAATTTGATCTCTTTCCATACCTCACAAGCAGAAAATAGCTCAGGACTCCATTTGGCAGCCTTCCGGATAATTTCATTCCCCTCACGAGCAAGATCACGTCCCTCATTACGGGCTTGTACACATGCTTCTAGAGCTACTCGATTAGCTACCGCACCGGGTGCATTTCCCCAAGGATGTCCTAAAGTTCCTCCCCCGAACTGTAGTACGGAATCATCCCCAAAAATCTCGGTCAGAGCAGGCATATGCCAAACGTGAATACCGCCTGAAGCCACGGGCAGAACACCTGGTAGAGAGACCCAATCTTGAGTGAAATAAATACCGCGACTTCGATCTTTTTCCACAAAATCATCGCGCAGTAAATCAACAAAGCCCAAAGTGATCTCTCTTTCCCCTTCAAGTTTACCTACTACGGTCCCGGAGTGAATATGATCTCCACCAGACATACGTAAGGCTTTCGCTAATACACGAAAGTGCATACCATGATTCTTCTGTCTATCAATAACTGCATGCATTGCGCGGTGGATGTGAAGAAGTAGACCATTATCTCGGCAATAATGAGCCAAGCTAGTATTTGCAGTGAATCCCCCGGTTATGTAGTCATGCATTACGATAGGAACTCCCAACTCTCTGGCAAATACAGCCCTTTTAATCATTTCTTCGGATGTACCCGCAGTAGCATTCAAGTAATGCCCTTTGATTTCACCTGTTTCAGCCTGTGCTTTATAAATTGCTTCGGCACAAAATAAGAAACGATCTCTCCACCGCATAAAGGGTTGGGAGTTGACGTTCTCATCATCTTTAGTAAAATCAAGTCCACCCCGAAGACATTCATAAACTGCTCTGCCGTAGTTTTTAGCGGATAACCCTAATTTTGGTTTAATAGTACATCCCAACAGGGGACGACCATACTTGTTCAATTTATCTCTCTCAACTTGGATGCCGTGAGGCGGGCCTTGGAATGTTTTAATATACGCAGGTGGGATTCGCAAATCTTCTAGACGTAGAGCACGCAGTGCTTTAAATCCAAATACATTACCCACAATGGAAGTAAACATGTTAGTAACAGAACCTTCTTCAAAAAGGTCTAATGGGTAAGCTACATAAGCAATAAATTGAGTTTCTTCTCCGGCAACGGGCTCAATGTGATAGCATCTCCCTTTGTAACGATCAAGGCTCGTAAGCCCATCGGTCCACACAGTTGTCCATGTACCAGTAGACGATTCGGCAGCTACTGCGGCCCCTGCTTCTTCCGGGGGAACTCCGGGTTGAGGAGTTACTCGAAAGGCTGCCAAAATATCCGTATCCTTGGTTTCATAGTCCGGAGTATAATAAGTTAATTTATAATCTTTAACACCAGCCTTAAATCCAACATTTGCTTTCGTCTCTGTTTGTGGTGACATAAATCCCTCCCTACAGCTCATGAATTAGTAATTCTCAAACTAACAAGGTCTACTCGACATGAATTAGGCGTTAATCAAACTTTTCACAGGAATCTTTCATACCATTCTAAACTAATAAATATTTGGAGGAATATTTCGTCATTTTCTCGTAATATTATCAACGAATCAAAATACTTGATTCTTCACTATAGTATTTGATTTTCCAAATTCATTATAGACTCTTTCATATATATGGTGCAACCTAAATTTTATTTTTGACTTTTTGGAATCGAAATCCCTAACTAAATACAAATAGAATCTAAATACTAAGAAATTCCCTCTTGACCGTACTCTATGTTGTCGATGTAAATGCTAAATATAAAAATATTTGGACTTTTTTTATCTATAAAAGAAAAAAAAAAACGAAAAAAGAGGAGAGACGTAAATCAATATGCCGAAATAAGAGGAGCCTATGAGATAGACATACTGAATCCTAAATAGAGTTCAGGTTCAAATTCCATAGATAATATATATGGGCTTGTCTATAATAATAGCTAAAGGAAAGATTTTCTCAAGATTATTCTTCCGCTCCTTGAGATTTTGAGAATGGGTTGATTGAATTTGAAAATTCACTACTTGAATAAAAAAGTAAACAATTGAAATCTTAGATCAAAACACTAAGTCTGGTTGGTATGAATGAAATCCGTGAGAACTCCCAGTTCTTAGTGCAGTAACCGCTCAACTTGCTAGGGGACATTTCTTTTTCCCAGTTAATTGAAATTCGATAATTTTCGGAAAAATTTGGAGATTTTTTAGTTTCGTTAGTATTATGAGACTCAATCCTACTACTTCTGGTTCTGGGGTTTCGATGCTTGAAAAAAACAAGCCAGGGCGTATCGGCCAAATCATTGGTCCGGTCCTAGATGTAGCTTTTCCGCCGGGCAAGATGCCTAATATTTATAACGCTCTGGTAGTTAAAGGTCGAGATAATCTTGGGCAACCAATTAATGTGACTTGTGAAGTACAGCAATTATTAGGAAACAATCGAGTTAGGGCTGTCGCCATGAGTGCTACAGACGGTCTAATGAGAGGAATGGAAGTGATTGATACGGGCAGTCCTCTAAGTGTTCCGGTCGGTGGAGCGACTCTCGGACGAATTTTCAATGTGCTTGGAGAGCCAATTGATAATTTGGGTCCTGTAGATACTCGCACAACATCGCCTATTCATAGATCTGCGCCTGCCTTTATCGATTTAGATACAAAATTATCTATTTTTGAAACCGGAATTAAAGTAGTCGATCTTTTAGCCCCTTATCGCCGTGGAGGAAAAATCGGACTATTTGGAGGAGCTGGGGTGGGGAAGACAGTACTTATTATGGAATTGATTAATAATATTGCCAAAGCTCACGGCGGTGTATCTGTATTTGGCGGAGTAGGTGAACGTACTCGTGAAGGAAATGATCTTTACAAGGAAATGAAAGACTCTGGAGTCATTAATGAACAAAAGTTTGCAGAATCAAAAGTGGCTTTAGTTTATGGTCAGATGAATGAACCGCCGGGAGCTCGTATGAGAGTTGGTTTGACTGCGCTAACTATGGCCGAATATTTTCGAGATGTTAATAAACAAGACGTACTTCTCTTTATCGACAATATCTTTCGGTTTGTCCAAGCAGGATCTGAAGTATCCGCCTTGTTGGGTAGAATGCCTTCGGCTGTAGGGTATCAACCTACCCTTAGTACTGAAATGGGTTCTTTACAAGAACGAATTACTTCTACTAAAAAGGGGTCTATAACGTCTATTCAAGCAGTTTATGTACCTGCAGACGATTTGACCGACCCTGCTCCTGCTACCACATTTGCACATTTAGATGCGACTACCGTACTATCAAGAGGATTAGCTGCCAAAGGTATATATCCCGCAGTAGATCCTTTAGATTCAACGTCAACTATGCTACAACCCCGGATCGTTAGTGACGAACATTATCAAACGGCGCAAAGTGTTAAGCAAACTTTACAACGTTACAAAGAACTTCAGGACATTATAACTATCCTTGGGTTGGACGAATTATCCGAAGAGGATCGTTTAACCGTAGCAAGAGCGCGAAAAATTGAGCGTTTCTTATCCCAACCCTTTTTTGTGGCCGAAGTATTCACCGGTTCTACGGGAAAATATGTTGGTCTAGTAGAAACAATTCAAGGCTTTGAATTAATTCTTTCCGGAAAATTAGATGTTCTTCCTGAACAGGCCTTTTATATGGTAGGTAACATCGATGAAGCTACGGCGAAGGCTATGAACTTAGAAATGGAGAGCAATTTGAATAAATGACCTTAAATCTTTGTGTACTGACCCCTAATCGGATTATTTGGGATTCGGAAGTGAAAGAAATTATTTTATCTACTGATAGTGGACAAATTGGTGTATTACCAAATCACGCCCCTATTGCCACAGCTGTCGATATAGGTATTTTGAGAATACGCCTTAATGACCAATGGGTAACGGTGGCTCTGATGGGCGGTTTTGCTAGAATAGGGAATAATGAGATCACTGTTTTAGTCAATGAGGCGGAGAAGAGTCGTGACATTGATCCACAAGAAGCTCAGCAAACTCTTGAAATCGCTAAAGCTAATTTGAGCAAAGCTGAAGGAAAGAGACAAACAATTGAGGCAAATCTAGCTCTCCGCCGGGCTAGGACACGAGTCGAGGCTATCAATGAGATTTCCTAAATGTGGCTTCGAATAATCAAAAAGGTTCGATTTAGAAAAGGCTATTTTGCTTGTTTTGTTTGATTTTTTCAATTCAATACAATCAAATCTAATCAAGCGGAATCGGATTTGGATGGAACAAAAAAAAGGGGGGATAAAATCACCCCTTTGATTGAGCCAATTGCTAATCAATTTCTACCTCTTAGTATTGACCAAATAGTGCAAATTACAATATCCGGCGTGAATATTGATATTGATTCGATAAGGGCCTATTTGATCTACTCGTCCCGCATAATCTTTTCACTATCCAAGTCAAAATCAGACGAATAGAGTTTTCTTTGTTGATAACATATACTCACTTAGATAGATACTTAAATCTATACTAAGTGAGTATCGAATCGATATTCATACAAAAAAATTCCAATATTTTCTTATAAGAAGATATCTTTATCAATAATAATAACATGGACAAATAGGAAATCGAGATAGACATTCTATGACCATTCTAAGCTTTCCCTCTCTTTTGGTGCCTTTAGTAGGGCTAGTATTTCCGGCAATCGCAATAGCTTCTTTATCTCTTCATGTTCAAAAAAATAAGATTGTTTAGAACCGATCGGATACAATATCCGTCATTTTGTTTTTCGACTTGTATCCTAACATAGGTATTTATTTTTTGAATGGAATATAAGCGGCTTCCGCCGAAAAAGTCTTATGGCTGAAGAAAGACGATATATGGGGAAATGGAGTATGTGGATATATTGAATGGGGTCGTAGGAAGGATATGTTCTTAGTTTAGATCTAATCAATTTAATGAATTACTCTTTAATGAATTACTCCTAAAGGTTCACATCAAACTAGTGCGAGTTGATGAGAGTTCCTTCGGAAACAAAAAGACTAAAGTCAACTTCATTTGGGGTATTCTATCAATTCCAAAAAATGCAAGCGGGTCAAGTATGAGTTGTCGATCAGAACATATATGGATAGAACCTATAACGGGGTCTCGAAAAACAAGTAATTTCTTCTGGACTCTTAGCCTTTTTTTAGGTTCATTAGGATTCTTGTTGGTTGGAACTTCCAGTTATCTTGGTAGAACTTGGATATCTTTATTTCCGTCTCAGCAAATCGTTTTTTTTCCACAGGGGATTGTGATGGCTTTCTATGGGATTGCGGGTCTTTTTATTAGTTGCTATTTGTGGTGCACAATTTCTTGGAATGTAGGGAGTGGTTATGATCGATTCGATCGAAAAGAAGGAATCGTGTGTATCTTTCGTTGGGGATTTCCCGGAAAAAATCGTCGTATCTTCCTCCGATTCCTTATAAAGGATATTCAGTCCATCCGAATAGAAGTTAAAGAGGGTCTTTCTGCTCGTCGTGTCCTTTCTATGGATATCAGAGGACAGGGAGCGCTTCCATTGACCCGTACTGATGAGAATTTGACTCCGTGGGAAATTGAACAAAAAGCTGCTGAATTAGCCTATTTCTTGCGTGTACCCATTGAAGTATTTTGAGAAATGGGAGAAAATTGATTAGCAGGAGGGGAAAACTCAAGAATTTTCTTTTTCGATAAATATTTCTATAATATAAGTTAACTGAGCTTTCTTCCGAACCTTCAGTTGAGCTAAAGGAGGTTTCTATGAGCCAAGGATAAAATAAAACTCTTTTGATTTTGGGGTCTTTTCTATGGATATAAATCTACACAACTCAAAAAAAAAATAATAACAAGAAGTAACAAATTGAAATAATGGATTCATCTCACAATCAACCATTTGGAAATCAAAAACTTTCGCCCCCTTGTTTCTATCTTTTCGATTTTAAGTCCAATATATCTCAAGAAAAATAGAGAAATACAGACTTGTTAGAATTGACACTTTAGATTCAGATAGATCATATCCTCTCAAATGGTTTTTTCAATCGACACGCCTTAATTTCTCTCTTTTTGTGCTCCTTAATGCCCAAACAATTGAATCCCTTATAGGGATTACGGATAACTAGACAATTTATGTCTTGGGTTGCAGCTCATTTTTGATCATGACAATAATATTCTTCAGAAACTTTCCTCCATTTTCTTCGATTCCTGACTTCGCATAGTCAGCGAAATTTTGTCGAAATATTCGATATTTTGATAGAATAATAGAAGGGGAGTTCTTTCGTCTCAAAATCGGAATAATATGCATTCCTTAAAGTAGTTCTTTCGGGCATTCAACGAAAGCAGATACTTTTGCTGAATTGAGTTGAGATATTGGAAAACAATATTTTTGATTATTTATTCATTAGAAAAAAGCGGATGCTTAGTCAATTTCTAGCCTCTTTCTAGATTCAAGAACTAAGTCCGAAATCAAAACGAAAAAGAGTGAATAAATTCCGAGGTTCGATACCTTAGAATAGAACTCGTGCCTAAGAGAACTATTAGATGATATAGAGTTGACGAATGAAATGTTTTCATTAACAAGTCAGAGGTGAAAAAATGACAAAAAAGAAAGCATTCCCCCCTCGTTTATATTTTGCATGTATAGTCTTTTTACCTCAGTGTATCTCTCTCTTATTTACGAAAAGTCTGGAATCTTGGGTTACTAATTGGTGGAATACTGGCCAATCCGAAAATTTTTTGAATGATATTCAAGAAAAGAGTATGATAGAAAAATTCATCGAATTAGAAGAACTTCTCCTGTTCGACGAAATCATCAAGGAATACTCAGAGACACAGAGACAAAACCTTCGTATAGGAATCCACACCGCAATAATCCAATTAAGCAAGATCCAGAACGAGGAGCGTATCCATACGATTTTGCACTTATCGACAAATATAATCTCTTTCGTTATTCTAATTGCTTATTCTATTTTGGGTAAGAAAGAACTTGTTATTATTAACTCTTGGGCTCAGGAATTCTTATATAACTTAAATGACACAACAAAAGCTCTTTCTATTCTTTTTTTAGTCGATTTATGTCTCGGATTTCATTCAACCCGTGGTTGGGAACTAATAATTAGCTCTGTCTACAAAGATTTTGGGTTTGTTCCGAATGATCAAATTCTATCTTGTCTTCTTTGGATTCTTCCAGTCATTCTAGATAGCATTTTTAAATATTGGGTTTTCTACTATTTAAACCGTGTCTCGCCGTCCCTTGTAGTGATTTATCATGCAATAAGTGACAAATGATCTATGGACATGAAATGAATCTAATTAGAATCTTTCTGACTTTTTAGTTGTAGATAAGCAAAGCAGTGAAAATTTTACTTACTTTTTAGATTTCTCCCCATCCGGGCCTATAATATTATTCCAGTAAATAGCAGAATCGTGGATAGGAAACTATATTAGTGACCTACTCAATTTATTGTAGAAATTTTCGCTATCAATGGACCATGCAAACTAGAAAGACTTTTTCTTGGATAAAGGAACGGATTACTCGATCCATTTCCGTATCGCTCATGATCTATATCCTAAGCCAGACATCTATTTCAAGTGCATATCCCATTTTTGCACAGCAGGGTTTTGAAAATCCACGAGAAGCGACCGGGCGTATTGTTTGCGCCAATTGCCATTTAGCTAATAAGCCCGTGGATATTGAGGTTCCACAAGCGGTACTTCCCGATACTGTATTTGAGGCAGTTGTTCGAATTCCTTATGATATGCAATTGAAACAAGTTCTTGCGAATGGGAAAAGGGGGGCTTTGAATGTCGGGGCTGTTCTTATTTTACCGGAAGGCTTTGAATTAGCCCCTCCCAATCGTATTTCCCCTGAGATGAAAGAAAAAATAGGCAATCTGTCTTTTCAGAGCTATCGCCCCAATCAAAAAAATATTCTTGTGATAGGCCCTGTTCCTGGTCAGAAATATAGTGAAATCACCTTTCCTATTCTTTCGCCAGACCCCGCTACTAAGAAAGATGTTCACTTCTTAAAATATCCTATATATGTAGGCGGAAACAGGGGAAGAGGTCAGATTTATCCCGACGGTAGCAAGAGTAACAATACAGTTTATAATGCTACAGCAGCAGGTATAGTAAGCAAAATCATACGAAAAGAAAAGGGGGGATACGAAATAAGCATAGCGGATGCATCAGATGGACGTCTAGTGGTTGATCTTATCCCACCAGGGCCAGAACTTCTCGTTTCAGAAGGAGAGTCTATCAAATTTGATCAACCATTGACGAGTAACCCTAATGTGGGCGGATTTGGTCAAGGAGATGCAGAAATAGTACTTCAAGATTCAGTCCGTGTCCAAGCTCTTTTGCTCTTCTTGGCATCTGTTATTTTGGCACAAATTTTTTTAGTTCTTAAAAAGAAACAATTCGAGAAGGTTCAATTGTCCGAAATGAATTTCTAGATTCATGGATTTATCGACATCAAGTTCGTAAAAAGAACCAAACTCTTTTTCTCGATTGATAAAAAAGGAAATTCTCAAATTTGCTTGTTTATACTTTTTCTATAAGATGACAGTAATTCCTTCGACTGCATTCCTAGTCATAGTATGTAGCTTGTGAAGAAGACTATTTGACTTGACCCCGTCTTTCTTTGTTTTTTATCTAACTCGGGGTGGTGTGACTATCTTACTATTTCTCAGATTTTAATGTCATACAATGCATCAATATCAATAGTTTTGTTGAGTAATACAATTCGTCTATATACTAGACATAACGAATATAAGTAAGCGGGAAATTGAAGGGAAAATGAGGGGAACAAATAATTCTAGTAGGGATTCTTCGTCTTCCTAGTCCTCGACACAAGAAAAGGAATTTTCGAAAGCCCTTTCTTGTGTCGAAATAATAATGAGTTTGGGTTCTGTTCGTCAACGATTCCTAGTCTTAGTTTAGATTTTTTCTAGATGGATTAGAACTAATTTTTAGATTTCTATTTATTCCGTCTCTACTTATTCTAGAATATAGAATAATCTAAGTGGTGGACAAAGACAAAAAGAGGGGTCGATTTGGTGCGTAAATAGAACTTCTTCAATGAACTTGGAAAAAATGAATTTTGATGAGAGACTAAACCAAATAGAATAAAGGTTTAGTAGTTAAAAAAAGAGTTTGATTTGAATAGTACAGTCAGTAAATTTCACTTTCTTTCTCATTTAGTTCAGTTTGAGTTTAGGTTTATTCTCTAAAATGAAATTTCATCAATAAGAATGAAATATAAATAAGAGGAGGGAGTCTTTATGTCACGTTACCGAGGACCTTGTTTCAAAAAAATCCGCCGCCTGGGGGCGTTACCGGGACTAACTAATAGAAATCCCGATGATCTTAGAAAGAAAAAGAAATCGAGTTCTGGGAAAACATCCCAATATCGTAGTCGACTAGAAGAAAAACAAAAATTGCGTTTTCATTATGGTCTTACAGAACGACAATTGCTTAAATACGTTCGTATCGCCGCAAGGGCCAAAGGTCCAACAGGTCAGGTTTTACTACAATTACTTGAAATGCGCTTGGATAACATTCTTTTTCGATTGGGTATGGCTCCCACTATTCCAGGAGCTCGCCAATTAGTTAACCATAGACATATTTTAGTAAACGGTCGTCTAGTAGATATACCAAGTTATCGCTGCAAACCCCGAGATACTATTACGGCAAAGGATAAACAAACATCTAAAGCTTTGATTCAAAATTCTCTCGATTCATTGCCTCAGAAGAAATTGAAAGTGCCACCCCATTTAACTCTGAAACGAGGGCAATATAAAGGATTAGTCAACAAAATAATAGATAGTCGACGGGTCGGTTTGGAAATAAATGAATTGCGAGTCGTAGAATATTATTCTCGTCAGACTTAAACCTAACGAAAAGAAAAGAAAGATTAGAATAAGGTAAGGTGCGGACAACTTTGCCCACTTTCGGGGAAGTACATTAACCTAAGGGTAAAATAAGGCTTTGATCCGTATTTTTCTCCCATTATAGACGCGAGGGAGAGTTGCATTCCTTATCTCCTCTTTTCTTTCCAATCTTTTACGTGCCACAGCCATTAGGAATAGATAATCTATCTCAAAGAAAGGTTTAATTGTATGGAATAATGGTATCGAGTCTTATTTGATCTATTGCGGTTAGTAAGATCAATGAGTTGGGGGAAGGTATGGAAAGAGAGGGATTCGAACCCTCGGTAAACAAAAGCCTACATAGCAGTTCCAATGCTACGCCTTAAACCACTCGGCCATCTCTCCTACATACTGATTATGACCCCAAAACCGAGTGAATTGCGAGTCATTCCTATTCATTATTGGGTAGGTACGACTAATCAACGCAAACTATAAAAACTATGAAAAAGCGAAAATTCTTTTCTTTCGAAAACTGTGCAAAACAATTCTATTCATGTTTGCAAAAACAATGTTCTCTTCTTTTTAGAGATTTTTACCCGATTCAATCCATAAATTAGATAAATCAAAAAATGAGATAAATCAAAAAATGAGAAACTCGAACGAATCGACTGATTGAGGGATCTAGATTTTCTACACTATGATTAATGGATATCTGTAGATCATGATTTTAGTTAGACTACGATTTCATAAAGAATTCCCAAACTCCTTTCCAGTCCAGTTTTCGAGGTATCAACAACAAAGACTTATCCTAATTCATAAACCATAACCACATTTTCTATTTCATTGTATAGTGGAGACCCTCAATGTACACAACACAAATGAAAATCGGGGGTTATTCGCTTCTCATCATAGAATGATTCTAATGATTTGATCCTTTTTGCGTCTTTGGCTCATAATTCACGCAAAATGTCTCGGGTTCTTCTAATCTCTAACTTCAATGAAATCGGAAGAGTTTCCTTCGTTGAGATACTATTTCATTAGACTGAAATCGAATTAGGTTCCAATATTTCGTTCTTAGCTCTTATCAATTACTGTTAAAAAGGAAGAATTTTCATATTGAATAGTGGAATAGAAAGCCCCTATCTTTTTTGAATTTCTCTCTTTTTATGGTAGTTTGTACTCTCCAATTCTTTTCCTTGTGGTATCTTTTTTCCACGAGAGAGGGAATGATTAAAATTATAGAATGGATTCCTACCTATGCCTAGATCGCGGATCACTGGAAATTTTATTGACAAGACCTTTTCAATTGTAGCCAATATCTTATTACGAATAATTCCGACAACTTCGGGAGAAAAAGAGGCATTTAGCTATTACAGAGATGGTGCGATTTGATTCTTTTTTTTTATTATTAGAAGTCCGATTGACTCTAAGATGGATGAATAATTAGTTGATATTATCAAAGAAATACGTGTATATGTTCTATTATCTAGTTAGATTCTTCGTAGTCTGACGAGAAAGACATACATTTGGGATCGGAATTCAAAGAAAAAGAAATCTACGCTTATTGACGGTAAAGTTTGGAAATAGAACAACTCCTTCTGTTGTGTATCCTCAATTAATGCAGCCTCAGATGCTATCTTTCAATTGTTGATTCTAGTATTGAGCGAAGGTTTATACCTATAGGTTCGTTATTACAGGTCAATCCTACTCTAATCGTCCCAATAGGCAGCATAGGGGAAGAAGCACTACACCTAGGAATCCATAACAAAAAACTTTGTTATAAATTCTCCCTTTCCTTAGTGGGCTCGGGACTAAGAAGAATGGTTGGGACAACAAACATCCATCGTGTTTGTATTTTGGATACCTGTATAACCATCGAAGGCTCTTGAAGTGACTAATTCCTGGAAATTAGAGGGCGCTGAGAACAAAGAAATTGTTGGAGTTATCATTTCTCTCGAATACCTATACCTTTGATGTTAAGAAAAGATCTCTTGCAGGAAGGTTGGCTAGAAATTTCGTGTAAAAATACCAGCCCTGCTCAGTTCATAATTAGACTATTTTCCTATTTTTAGATTCCCGATTTTCATTATGCACATAAGAGAGGAGCCGTATGAGATGAAAATCTCATGTACGGTTCTGGAACGGAGATTCTTTGAATTGAATGACGACCGTAACGGATGTCAGCTCAATCCGAAGGCAATTATGCGGAAGCTTTACAAAATTATTATGAGGCTATGCGACTAGAAATTGATCCCTATGATCGAAGTTATATACTGTATAACATAGGCCTTATACATACAAGGAATGGAGAACATACGAAAGCTTTGGAATATTATTTTCGAGCGCTAGAACGAAACCCATTCTTACCCCAAGCTTTTAATAATATGGCCGTGATCTGTCATTACGTGCGACTATCTCCACTATAGAAAGAAAGGGGGAAAGAAAGATCAAATCCTCTAGGAAAAATGAGAAAAAATAGGCTTTCTACATATGCATCGTCTAAAAAAACGATTTTTATCAGCTGTAGAAAAGAAAGAAACTTCTTAGAAGTCGAAATAGGAAGAAAGAGAGCTGCCTAGCTGGTTTATTCTATGGATAAAGGATCTAATTGATAAAGGAAGCGCCGTAAAGATCAATTAGCGTGGTTTTGTACAGATACAATAATAACTGCTTACTTATCATAATGTGCAATAAATGTTAGGAATTCACTTCTGTAATAAAGTCGGCCTACTAAGGTATTGAGCAGCGGTGTAGAATCAGATCCCAAAGATAGTACGTCTTTCCTTGAAAGACTTTTTCAAAAATTCTATAGAAATTTGAATATGAGATGAAACGGAGATAGTTACCTTTCAAAAATTCTAACGATAGTGGAAATGCCTCTCTTTTATTCTTAGGAGGGTAGGATAAAAGATAAAACTAAAACGGATTATTAAGCCAAATTCAAGATTTCAGTTTGAAACTCATGTCATTAGCTTTTTTTTGGTTAACCCGATAAATGGGATAGATCTACGCGAAATCTTAATGAATTCCATGGGGTCGATTCAAATCGGATACCAAAAGAGTTGACTGCCGAGCCGTATGAGATAGGAAACTCTCAAGTACGGTTCGAAGGGAAGGACTTAACCCACCTATTCTGACCGGGGAGAACAGGCCATTCGACAGGGAGATTCTGAAATTGCGGAGGCTTGGTTCGATCAAGCGGCTGACTATTGGAAACAGGCTATAGCACTGACTCCCGGGAATTATAGTCAAGCATATAATTGGGTAAAGCTGAAGAAGCCTTTCGAATAAAAGATAACGTCGTGTATTTCTTTATTCGATACATTAGTGAATCTCTTTTTTTTTTTTTAGAAGGAATTTGGTATAAGTAATTGGCAGAATATCTCTTAGTAATGGATAATGGCTCGTCGCGTCATTTGCAAGAAAAAACAATGAACATTCATGTATTTTCAAACTTCGAAGAAATTGAATTCAGTGGGATAGTTCATTCACATTTTTCGACCAAGAACGCTTGCGAAAACTTTTGGATCGACGAATTTCATTTGGCGTATCCTACTCTGTATCATTAACTCTTTCTTTTATTATGACCCCCGGAGGGAAAATGGAAACGAACCTCCATTTTTGAGAATTGGCTGACGAATAGATCAAAGAATATGTAGAAAAATAGATCACCAAAGAGGAAAAACGATACGTCCTCGATCTAGAATAGATGAGAAATTGTCGCTTCCTTTATCCAAATCCTGGTGAAGATCTTGTCCATCCTGCCAAGCGCCGGGTGCAGCAGGGTCCAGACCCATTGGTGATTAGGCTATACCCAATAAGAATGGGGCACTTTATCTACTCAGGATTCTAAAGGAGAGACGATCCTTCCACAACGTCTTTAGAAGCTAGATTTCTACGCCTTCAAACTAGGGCTTACAATGGATGCACTTTCCCAATCTTGTTCGAGCTGCTAATCTCAGAATTCGCCGAAGTCGATTCAGCTGGTCGCCCATTTATGGAATACGTTCAGTCCTTCCTTACCCAAGTGGCCCCGCGAATCGAGTTGAGTCTTCGGAAGTATCGCAATAGAGGGAATGACGAATCTTTGCGCTGTGCGCACTGTTCTATTTACAAATCTGTCTTTCAAACTGAACAAGAGATTGAAATTTTTGCTTCCACTTTCGGAAGGACTTTTAGAAGACCCTACTGTCTTTTCTAAGGGTTCTAAGCTCTTTCGAAGAAGAAGCAGATTCAGTTTCGACGAAGATTCCTTTTCGTCGAAGGTCAAAAATTCTTTGCCTTATCTTGCTTAAGTCCAAAAACTTCTTAGCTGAGGGTGAACTTGTTCTATATTTAGATAGAACAAGTTCAAACTCAAGTATGCCGGCTAATCATTAGGCTTCAACCGAGTTATTCTATTCCACTTCATGAAAATTTCATGTTATTCCGTAACCGTAAATAGACTATAAATTCCATCATTGCTAGCTCATCTATCGAATTCGATTAAGCCAATAATGTAATGGGATTTGTCGAGAAATGGGAAATGAAATCAAAATGCTCCGGGATAAAAATGAGGGAATGTTTACAATACCTGGGTTTAATCAGATACAATTTGAAGGATTTTGCAGGTTCATTGATCAGGGTTTGAGAGAAGAACTTTCTAACTTTCCAAAAATTGAAGATCCCGATCAAAAAATGGAATTTCAATTATTTATGGAAACATATCAATTGGTAGAACCGTTGATAAACGAACGAGATGCTGTGTATGAATCACTTACATATTCTTCTGAATTCTATGTATCCGCGGGACTCATTTCGAAAATCCGTAGGGGTATGCAAAAACAAAAAATTTCTATTGGAAACATTCCTCTAATGAATTCTCTGGGAACTTCTATAGTAAATGGAATATATAGAATTGTGATCAATCAAATATTGCAAAGTCCCGGTATTTATTTCCGTTCAAAGTTGAACCATAACGGAATTTCGTCCTATACCGGCACCATAATATCAGATTGGGGAGGAAGATCAGAATTAGAAATTGATCGAAAAGCAAGAATATGGGCTCGTGTGAGTAGGAAACAAAAAATATCTATTCTAGTTCTATCATCAGCTATGGGTTCGAGTCTAAGAGAAATTCTAGAGAATGTTTGCTATCCTGAAATCTTTTTATCTTTTCTGAATGATAATGATAATGAGAAAAATAAAATCGGGTCAAAAGAAAATGCTATTTTGGAGTTTTACCAACAATTTACTGGTGTCGGCGGGGATCCCATACTTTCTGAATCCTTATATAAAGAATTACAAAAAAAATTCTTTCAACAAAGATGTGAATTAGGAAGGATTGGTCGACAAAATATGAATCGTAGATTGAACCTTGATATACCCCAGAAGAATACATTTTTGTTACCGCGAGATATATTGGCAGCCGTGGATGGTTTGATTGGACTGAAATTTGGAATGGGTAGACTTGACGATATGAATCATTTGAAAAATAAACGTATTCGTTCTGTAGCAGATCTTTTACAAGATCAGTTTGGACTGGCCCTGGTTCGGTTAGAAAATGTGGTTCGGTCAACTATATGTGGAGCACTTAGGCATAAATTGAGACCAAGGCCTCAGAATTTGGTAACTTCACCTCTAGTAACAACTACTTATGACTCTTTCTTCGGTTTACACCCATTATCTCAAGTTTTGGATCAAACTAATCCATTGACACCAATAGTTCATGGGAGAAAATTGAGTTATTTGGGCCCCGGGGGATTGACTGGGCGAACGGCTAATTTTCGAATCCGCGATATTCATCCTAGTCACTATGGTCGTATTTGCCCAATTGACACATCTGAGGGAATAAATGTTGGACTTATTGGATCGTTAGCAATTCATGCGAGAATTGGTCGTTGGGGATCTCTAGAAAGTCCATTTTATGAAATTTCTAAGAGATCCAAGGGGGCGCGGATGCTTTATTTATCACCAGGTCAGGATGAATATTATAGGGTAGCGTCAGGCAATTCTTTGGCCCTGAATCAGGGTATTCAGGAAGAACAGGTTGTTCCAGCCCGATACTGTCAAGAATTCCTGACTATTGCATGGGAAGAGGTTCATCTTCGAAGTATTTTTTCCTTCCAATATTTTTCTATTGGCGCTTCCCTGATTCCTTTTATTGAGCATAATGACGCCAATCGGGCTTTAATGAGTTCTAATATGCAACGTCAAGCAGTTCCGCTCTCTCGGTCCGAGAAGTGCATTGTTGGAACTGGATTGGAAGGCCAAGTAGCTCTAGATTCAGGGGCTCTTGCTCTAGCCCAACACGAGGGAAAGATCATTTATACCGATACTGACAAGATTTCTTTCTGGGGGAATGGTGAGACTCTAAGCCTTCCATTAGTTATGTATCAACGTTCCAACAAAAATACCTGTATCCATCAAAAACCCCAGGTTCAGCGGGGGAAATGCATTAAAAAGGGACAAATTTTAGCGTCGGGCACTGCAACAGTTGGTGGCGAACTTGCTTTGGGGAAAAACGTATTAGTAGCTTATATGCCATGGGAGGGTTACAATTTTGAAGATGCAGTACTCATTAGCGAGCGCTTGGTATATGAAGATATTTATACCTCTTTTCACATCCGTAAATATGAAATTCAGACTTATGTGACAAGCGAAGGCCCTGAAAGGGTCACTAATGAAATACCGCATTTAGAAGCCTATTTACTCCGAAATTTAGACAAAAATGGAATTGTAATGCTTGGCTCTTGGGTGGAGGAAGGTGATATTTTAGTAGGTAAATTAACGCCCCAAATGGTGAATGAATCGGCGTATGCTCCGGAAGATAGATTGTTACGAGCCATACTTGGCATTGAGGTATCTACTTCAAAAGAAACTTGTCTAAAACTCCCTATAGGTGGTAGGGGTCGAGTTCTTGATGTGAGATGGATCCAGAAAAGGGTGGGTGCTAGTTATAATCCAGAAACGATTCGTGTATATATTTCACAGAAACGTGAAATCAAAGTAGGTGATAAAGTAGCTGGACGACATGGAAATAAGGGTATCATTTCTAAAATTTTGCCTAGACAAGATATGCCGTATTTACAAGATGGCAGACCGGTTGATATGGTCTTCAACCCATTAGGAGTCCCGTCCCGAATGAATGTAGGACAAATATTTGAATCTTTACTCGGGTTAGCAGGGGGTTTGCTAGACAGACATTATCGAATAGGGCCATTTGATGAGAGATATGAGCAAGAAGCTTCGAGAAAACTAGTGTTTTCTGAATTATATTCAGCCGGTAAGCAAACATCGAATCCATGGGTATTTGAACCCGAGTATCCGGGAAAAAGCAAAATTTTTGATGGAAGAACGGGGGATCCTTTTGAACAACCTGTTATAATAGGAAAGCCTTATATCTTGAAATTAATTCATCAGGTTGATGATAAAATCCATGGGCGTTCCAGTGGGCATTATGCACTTGTTACACAACAACCCCTTAGAGGCCGGGCCAAGCAAGGAGGACAACGGGTCGGAGAAATGGAGGTTTGGGCTCTAGAGGGATTTGGTGTTGCTCATATTTTACAAGAGATGCTTACTTATAAATCTGATCATATTAAAGCTCGCCAAGAAGTACTTGGTACTACGATCGTTGGGGGAACAATACTGAATCCTGAAGATGCTCCAGAATCTTTTCGATTGCTCGTTCGAGAACTACGATCTTTGGCTTTGGAACTGAATCATTTTCTTGTATCTGAGAAGAATTTCCAGATTAATAGGAAGGAAGCTTAATCGGAATGAATCAAAATTTTTCTTATATGATCGATCGATATAAACATCAACAACTCCGAATTGGATTAGTTTCGCCTCAACAAATAAGTAGTTGGGCCACGAAAATGCTGCCTAATGGCGAGCTAGTTGGCGAGGTGACAAAAGCCTCTACTTTTCATTATAAAACTAAGAAAGCAGAAAAAGATGGATTATTTTGTGAAAGAATTTTTGGGCCTATTAAAAGCGGACTTTGTGCTTGTGGAAATTATCGAGAAATCGGCGATGAAAAAGAAGACCCGCAATTTTGTGAAGAATGTGGAGTCGAATTTGTTGATTCTCGGGTACGACGATATCAAATGGGCTACATTAAACTCGTGTGCCCGGTAACCCATGTATGGTATTTGAAACGTCTTCCTAGTTATATTGCAAATCTTTTAGATAAAGCTCTTAAAGAATTAGAAGGGCTAGTATACTGCGATGTGTGATTTGATCGAAATTCTTATTTTACAGATTCTGAATAAGAAAAGAAACTGTCATCCCATTCAATCCAATCGGGATGCCCTGTTCCTGACATCTTGCTTGGGAAGAGTAAGATGAAGCTCAGAGTTAGGGGGTATTTAATACTCCCAACTAAAAGGGAGAATTGATCTATGGTCGATTTCCTAATAAATAGGAATTTCTCGTTCTACCTCGTAAACAAAGATTTTTTCTTTTGTGGAATTAACCAATTGCTTTCTTTTCGAAAGAAATTCTGTTCAAGGAAGCAACTAGTAAATCTGTCATGGTTACGAAAGTCTATCTATCGCATATAGACTTTAAGGACATCGTGGCCTAATCGTCGAGGTGAAGTCGGGGCCTAAAAGATTGACTGGAATAGTCCATAGACAAGTAAATCCCTTATGAATCCTAAGGTACTCCTTAATTAGTAATATTCAGAATTACCGGATTCATCATTCAAGGGGAAGTAGACTACTCAAGAATTTCACATTGAATTTATGTCAAAATTGAATGAAAGAATTCTGAAAAGATAAATAATAAGGAAGATGGAATCAATGAAATTTTGCTTCGTCTTTGCTAGAAACTTGAGTAACGAGTAGATCTTTTTGGGGGTTTCTATAATTTATTTGCAAGCGAGAACTCCCTTTGTCTTCTTTAGTTAGTGTACCTACTTGAGCCGGATGAAAGGAAACTTTCACGTCCGATTTTTCGGGGGGGAAGATCATATCGGATCCTATCCCAATTTTTCTTTTGCTAGGCCCATCGCTAAAAAACCCACTTTCTTACGATTACGAGGTTCATTCGAATATGAAATCGAATCTTGGAAATATAGTATCCCACTCTTTTTTAATACCCAAGGCTTCGATACATTTCGAAATCGAGAGATCTCCACTGGAGCGGCTTCTATCCGAGAACAATTAGCTGATCTAGATTTACGAAAAATTAGAAATTCTTCATTGTTAGAATGGAAAGAATTGGCGAAAGAAGGTCCCACAGGGAATGAATGGGCAGATCAAAAGGTTAGAAGAAGAAAAGATTTTTTGGTTAGACGCATGGGATTGGCTAAGCATTTTATTCAAACAAATATAGAACCAGAATGGATGGTTTTGTGTCTATTACCAGTTCTTCCTCCTGAGTTGAGACCGATCATTGAGATAGATGGGGGTAAATTAATGAGCTCGGATATTAATGAACTCTATAGACGAGTTATTTTGCGGAACAATACTCTTATAGATCTATTAACAACAAGTGGATTTACGCCCAGAGAATTAATAATGTGTCAGGAGAAATTGGTCCAAGAAGCCGTGGATACACTTCTTGATAATGGAGTCCGCGGACAACCAACGAGGGACGGGCATAATAAAGTTTACAAGTCGTTTTCAGACCTAATTGCAGGCAAAGAGGGAAGATTTCGCGAGACTCTGCTTGGTAAACGGGTCGATTATTCAGGTCGTTCAGTCATTGTCGTGGGCCCTTCACTTTCATTACATCGATGTGGATTGCCCCGCGAAATAGCAATAGAGCTTTTCCAGACATTTGTAATTCGTGGACTAATTAGAGAACATCTTGCTTCGAGCATAGGAATTGCTAAGAGGAAAATTCGGGAAAAAGAACCGATTGTATGGGAAATACTTCGCGAAGTTATGCAGGGGCATCCTGTATTGCTGAATAGAGCACCTACTCTGCATAGATTAGGCATACAGGCATTCCAGCCCATTTTAGTTGAAGGACGTGCTATTTGTTTACATCCATTAGTTCGTAAGGGATTCAATGCAGACTTTGACGGGGATCAAATGGCGGTTCATGTGCCTTTATCTTTGGAGGCTCAAGCAGAGGCACGTTTACTTATGTTTTCTCATATGAATCTTTTGTCTCCGGCTATTGGGGATCCCATTTCCGTACCAACTCAAGATATGCTTATTGGACTCTATGTATTAACGAGCGGGAATCAGCGGGGTATTTGTGTAAATAGGTATAATCCATGTAATCGCAGAAACTATCAAAATCCAAAAATTGACAAAAATAACTATAAGTCTACGAAAGAAAAAGAACCCTTTTTTTCTAATTCCTATGATGCAATTGGCGCTTATCGACAAAAAGGAATCAAGTTGGATAGTCCTTTGTGGCTCCGGTGGCGACTAGATCAACGTCTTATTGCTGCAAGAGAAGCTCCCATCGAAATTCACTATGAATCTTTGGGTACCTATTATGAGATTTATGGGCACTATCTAATAGTAAGAAGTATAAAAAAAGAGATTCTATATATATATATTCGAACCACTGTTGGTCATATTTCTCTTTATCGAGAACTCGAAGAAGCCATCCAGGGGTTTTGTCAGGCCTGTTCATATGATTCCTACATTAAGTAATTCTACTATTATACCGATGGAAATTCGGGTCGCTCTTGTTTAACTAGGACCCTAAATTAGTGCCGAATTTCTATGCGAATCAAGATCGAGAAAAGGGAGTTTTCCAATCACCGACTCAAATCCATTGTCAAATCCTACTCAGCAGACTAGGGAGGTACTTATGTCAGAACGGGCCAGTCTGGTCTTTCACAATAAAGTGATAGACGGAACTGCTATGAAACGGCTTATTAGTAGATTAATAGATCACTTCGGAATGGCATATACATCACATATCTTGGATCAAGTAAAGACTCTGGGTTTTCAACAAGCTACTGCTACAGCCATTTCATTAGGAATTGATGATCTTTTAACACTACCCTCTAAGAGATGGCTAGTTCAAGATGCTGAACAACAAAGTTTCATTTTTGGAAAACAGCATAATTATGGAAATGTCTATGCGGTCGAAAAATTACGCCAATCTATTGAAATATGGTATTCTACAAGTGAATATTTGCGACAAGAAATGACTCCCAATTTTAGGATGACCGACCCATTTAATCCAGTCCATATAATGTCTTTTTCGGGAGCTCGAGGAAATCCATCTCAGGTACATCAATTAGTAGGTATGAGGGGATTAATGTCGGATCCCCAAGGACAAATGATTGAGTTACCCATTCAAAGCAATTTCCGCGAAGGGCTCTCTTTAACAGAATATATTATTTCTTGCTACGGAGCCCGTAAAGGAGTTGTGGATACTGCTGTACGAACAGCAGATGCTGGATATCTCACTCGCAGACTTGTTGAAGTAGTTCAACACATTGTTGTACGTCGAACAGATTGTGGCACTGTAAGGGGTATTTCCGTGAGTCCTCGAACTCGAACTGGCATGATGCAGGAAAGGATTTTTCTCCAAACCCTAATTGGTCGTGTATTAGCAGATGATATATATATAGGTTTGCGATGCATTGCCACTCGAAATCAAGATATTGGGGTTGGACTTGTCAATCGAGTCATAACCTTTCGCGCACAATCAATATCTATTCGAACTCCTTTTACTTGTAGAAGTACATCTTGGATCTGTCGATTATGTTATGGCCGAAGTCCGACTCATGGCGACCTGGTCGAATTGGGGGAAGCTGTAGGTATTATTGCAGGTCAATCTATTGGGGAACCAGGCACTCAATTAACATTAAGAACTTTTCATACCGGGGGAGTATTCACGGGAGGTACTGCCGAACATGTGCGAGCCCCTTCGAATGGAAAAATCACATTCAATGAGGATTTAGTTCATCCGACACGTACACGTCATGGACATCCTGCTTTTATATGTTCGATAGACGTGTATGTAACTATTGAGAGTGAAGATATTATCCACAATGTGAGTATTCCGCCCAAAAGTTTTCTTTTAGTTCAAAACGATCAATATGTAGAATCAGAGCAAGTGATTGCTGAGATTCGCGCGGGAACCGCCACTTTGAGTTTGAAAGAGAAGGTTCGAAAACATATTTATTCTGAGTCAGAAGGCGAAATGCACTGGAATACTGCTGTGTATCATGCACCCGAATTGAAAT
>JAOWBW010002250.1:40000-45000 GCA_026119855.1 Campanula takesimana
TTGTACAAACGGGGGAGGCTGAACCTATCTGGTGTCGAGACCCGTATCTAGACATTTATCTAAAAAGAGACCCGATCGTAGACATTTGTACATCTGATGAAAAAAAACCCGAACTACTAGTCACTTTCGAAGAAGAGTTGAAACTAGAGCCAGAACTCGAAAATTTGGAAACAACTTATTGTCAACCTCTTTCAGATATGAATCTATTTGATTCAGAAGGGAAGAACTTGCATGAGTCTTTTTCAGATATGAATCTATTTGATTCAGAAGAGAAGAACTTGGATCAGTCTTTTAACTTGGATCAGTCTTTTTCAGATATGAATCTATTTGATTCAGAAGGGACGAAGCGCGATGAGGTGCTTACGAAGCTCCATGAGTGGCTTTCAGATATCGATCGAGCTGCTTTAGAAGCGACGAAGGTCGATGAGTCTTTTTCAGATATGAATCTATTTGATTTACAAGGTACGAAGGTCGATGAGTCTCTTTCAGATCTCGATCTAGCTGATTTAAAAGTTAATGAGTTGCTTTCAGATCTCGATCTAGCTGATTTAAAAGTTAATGAGTTGCTTTCAGATGATATAGATCGAGCTGAGTTAGATGAATTGCTTTCAGAGATCCATCGAGCTTATTTAGAAGATATCGATCAACCTGAGTTAGAAGTTATCGATCTAGCTGATTTAGAAAGGACGAAGGTCGATGAGTCTCGAGCTGATTTAGAAGCGACGAAGGTCGATGAGTCTCGAGCTGATTTAGAAAGGACGAAGGTCGATCAAGCTGATTTAGAAGATATCGATCGACCTGAGTTAGAAGCTATCGATCTAGCTGATTTAGAACCTATCGAGCCACCTGATTTAGAAGCTATCGATCGAGCTGAGTTAGAAGCTATCAATCGAGCTTATTTAGAAGATATTGATATTGATCTAGCTGAGTTAGAAGCTATCGATCTAGCTGATTTAGAAGCGACGAAGGTCGATGAGTCTCTTTCAGAGCTCAATCGAGCTGATTTAGAAAGGACGAAGGTCGATGAGTCTCGAGCTGATTTAGAAGCGACGAAGGTCGATGAGTCTCTTTCAGAGCTCAATCGAGCTGATTTAGAAAGGACGAAGGTCGATGAGTCTCGAGCTGATTTAGAAGCGACGAAAGTCGATGAGTCTCTTTCAGATCTCAACCGAGCTGATTTAGAAGGGACGGAGATCGATGAGTCTCTTTCAGATCTCAATCTAGCTGATTTAGAAGGGACCGAGGTTGATGAGTCTCTTTCAGATCTCAATCTAGCTGATTTAGAAGGGACCGAGGTTGATGAGTCTCTTTCAGATCTCAATCTAGCTGATTTAGAAGGCGATGAGTTGCTTTCAATTAATAAGCTATTTGATTTAGAACGGTTCTATCGGTCTCTCAAGTTGAATTCTAAGAGCTTTTTGCTTCCCTATACAAATTTTAATTCAAAGAGCCTTTTTATTCCCTCTTCATCGTTTGATAAATTTTTATCATTAGAAATCGAAAAGAGAAAAAATGATTGTCGTAGTCGTAACAAAGATGATGGTATTGTCCGAAAAGATCAACTAAGGAGTCTTTATCTAAGGACATCCTATAAAAAAATGCGCATGGATAGAAATAAAAAAAGCTTAGCTAGTGCTTTTTCAATTCGTTCAAAAGGGGATCTATTCCAAAAATATATCGCAAAAACAAAATGGAAGCTATTCAAAAGATATCTGCCATGGGCCCTTACTTCGACAGGGCTCAGATATCTAACCGTTCTATTTTTAGACATTGTTTCAGATCTATGGGGGAGAATATGGGACAGGCGAAGATGGCGAATTCGTATTATTGAGATTGACTTGTATGTTCTACGATTGAAGAGGAAATGGACGAGGAAATGGAGGAGGAAATGGACGGAGAAATGGACACAAGCAAAAGAAAAATGGACGCCGAAATTCAAAAAATGGGAGACGCAATTCAAAAAAGTGGATGCGAAACTTTTTAGATTGACGTTCCTATTAAAGAGGATAAAGACCTTTTACGAGACGTGTCTCGACACAGGTTATAGGAAAACTTTTTCTCGAAAGAGAAATAATGGGTCACCTCGGAACAGGAGAAATCTTCGGGAGTTCTTCATTTTAATGGATTTATTGGTTCTTGTTGTTGTATGTCTCGTTTCTAGAGCTTTTTTACAGAGTTTAGATAACTGGTTTTTAATAGTGAGAAAATTCAAAACGGCCGAAGCTTTGATCCTGGATGAAGTGATGATTGAGATTGAGTTGGAAGAACTTATGGCTGAGTATCCTCCATATGAATCGCCCGATTTCGGGTTAAGGGTCAAAAATTTCTTTCTAGGTCTTCTGGAAAAGATGTTATTCCCTAATCCTTATGGACTGCGCGTTAAGAAGAAAAGGAAATTTTTCAATATCAATCTCAGACCTATCATCAAGCTCATAAATCTCATAAGTAATGAAATTACTTTTGCGATAAAGACAAGATCCATAAGTCATACAAGTAAAGAGATCTATTCATTCATAAGAAAAAGAAAAAAAGTGACGCCGTATTGGGATCAAACAGCCGACTGGGTCTCAAACAATTATTGGATTGACAATCAAGAAAGAGAAGTCTTGATGCAGTTCGTCACCTTAAAGAGAGAAAGAAGTATTTCTGAAATTTTATGGAGTTTGACTCATAGTGATGAGTATGGATTAAAGGATGAGGTGCTGCCTGAAATGATTGAACAACCGGGCGAAGTGTACTTACGAAAGGTAATTGACTTTCATAAAAAGGATCTATTAAATTATGAGTTCAATCCATTTTCTTTAGCAGAAAAACGGATATTCCTTGCTCTTTATCATACAATGACTTATTCACAGACCTCGTCTGGGGTTGATCCTTCCCTATCTCGTCAAAAACCCTTTTCGCTACGCTTAACCTTAGCCCCCTCTAAGAGTATTTTAGTGATAGGTTGCATAGGACTTGGACGATCCTATTTGGTCAACTACCTAGCGAAAAACTCCTATCTTCCTTTCATTACGATAATTCTGCACAAGTTCCGGGGTACAATTTATCGTTTTGAAGATATCCTTGATGAGGAGGATGAGTATGACAGTGATGATGAGATCGAGGTTGTTATTGAGTCTCGTGATGAGATTGGGATGCTTAGTGAAGATATTAAGGCTATTGATCATGTTGAGTGGTCTGATTATATGCGTGTTTTGGCGAATTTTTTGACTGTTTTTTATACAATACCTTCGGCCGATTACGACGCGGATCCGGACCTGGAACAGATTTCGATGGATGATCAAACTGACGATATGGATACGGTTGTATACGTACACAAATTTTATATGTCTCTTCAAATCGAATTAGCAAAAGCAATGTCTCCTTGCCTAATATGGATTCCAAATATTCATGAGCTGGATTTCTCGGATTCGGATTTCTTCTCTATCGGTCTATTATCGCACCTTCTCTCCTGGGATTGTGAAAGATCTTCCAGTAGCAATAATCTTGTTATTGCTTCAACCCATATGCCTCAAAAAATGCAGCCCTCTCTAATAGATACGCATAGATTCAATACGTGCATTAAGGTACGACGGCCTGTTATTTCACAACAACGAAAGCACTTTTCCACTCTTTTATATACTAGGGGATTTGGCTTGGAAAGCGAAATATTCCGGACTACTCGTGGATTTGAGTCGATAACGCTGGGTTCCAATGCACAAGATCTTGCAGCACTTACCAATGAGGCCCTATCGATTAGTCTTTCCGAGGGGAAATCTATTATAGACAGTAATACAATTAGACACGCTGTTCATAGACAAAATTGGGATTTACGAGCTGAGGTAAGACCTATTAACAATTCTCGGATCCTTTTCTATCAAATAGGAAGGGTTGTAGTACACTATTTACTTTTACGTGATTGTCCCATAGATCCTATATCTATCTATATGAATAAGAGATTCTGTCCGGAAAGGGATCCTTATGTGTACAGATGGTACTACCAACTTGGAATGAGCATGAAGAAATTAACGATACTTATTTATGTGTTGAATTGTTCTGCCGGATTGGTCGCTCAAGATCTTTGGTCTCGATCCGAACTCAATGCAAACAATGGGATCGCTTTGGGTAGTTTCGTTGAGAATAATTCTGATCTAGTTCATGGCCTATTAGAAATAGAAGGCGTTCTAGAGGGATTCTTACCAACAGAAAAACATTGCAGTCAGTTTGATAAGGATCGAGTGCCAGTGCTTCGTCGGCCCGAACCAAGGAATCCCTCAGATATGATACATAACGGATTTTGGTCTATGATAGATCAATCTATGATCTATCAAAAAGACCCATTAGCGCCGCCGATCGTTATAGGGGGGATAAAAATCGACCTGCCGAAGATGTTCGCCGATTTCGTCGTTTGGTCTCCTAGAATATGGTCCCCTTGGGGCTTTCTATTAAATTGGATCGAAAGGTTCAATGCCAATGAATTGGGATTTCCCTCTTGGTCTCGGTCATTTTTTGCCAAGCAGATCGAGGCCATTCTTTTTAACTATGACGAGGATGATCTTGAAGAGAATGATCAAGAGAATGATTCCCATTCTAATGAAGATCAAGGTGAAGAGAATCGTGATCCTGTTGAGGAAAAGGAGAAAACGAAGGAGAGGCCTACGTTTTATAAGCTTGAAGATGAAGATCAGGATGGGTATGGACCTAACTTTAACCCGTTGGATTATGATTATGATGATGATGTTGCTGAGGCCGAGGCGTTCGTGCAGAGTGTATACCAGACACGAGCTAGAATTAGATCTTCCCAAGAACAAATATTTTTTCGAATAAGCCGATTTATTTGGGACCCTGGAAATCCACTCTTAATGCTATCCGACGATCCGTTCATTGTCGCTATGTTTTCAGCTCGGGAATTCTTTCCAGATGTGGAGGCATATGAAGATAAGTGGTTTTTTACTGCTGAAATTAAATCTCTGAAAAAAAGCTGGTTTCTCGATAAGACGCAAGAACAGTACCATGAC
>JAOWBW010002250.1:55000-70000 GCA_026119855.1 Campanula takesimana
GATTACGAACTATTTGAACTATGATTCATACTTACTATTCAGACCTCGCGGCCGGACCCCAAAAATTGGAAAAGAATTCGAATCTAAGAATCGAAATATTTTTCTTCGTTCAAAGACCCGTTTCTACTTATTTAGACTCAAAGACAAAGGTTTCTTTGGCTTTTTGTTCATTCTATCTTTCGTAGAATAAGTGATGATCTAATGGTTCTTACTCAGAGAATCTTTAGGCTTAGCTTAGTCTTTTTATCAACTCATCGCGGTTCTAGTATGAATCTGGGGTTTTACTGGATTCAGAGGGTCTTAACAAGAGAATTCCTATGAATACTAAAGAAATGCACTAAGAAAAGCCACATTCCATCTAAAAAATAGGGAAGAGAGCATTCAAGAGGCCCGTAAGGATCAAGATAAAGACAACTGAGCCGACTTGAGAGTTTGGTATTATCACCACGAAGAAGAGCTTTCGGATTTTTCTTCCTTCGTATCTTCAGCGAAGATTGAATTGGAAATTCAGAAGTTTTCAACTTTCGATTCCATATCCGTTCCAACAAGTATTTTGGGGTTTTTGCTTGTATTCGAAAAACTAGAAAACCCTTCTTACGTTTCCACATCAAAGTGAAGATCGTTGTATTTTGTCTTTTTATGCCGGAAGGTTGAGGCAGCAAGTATGTCCGTACTGGTTCATCATTCCAAGGGCCTATTTCGAATAATTTGACCTTATTCATTCTGTCTTTCTTTATGAATTTTTGAGAAAGGACAATATTCGAAAAACTAGAAAACCCTTCTTACGTTTCCACATCAAAGTGAAGATCGTTGTATTTTGTCTTTTTATGCCAGTTGGTGTTCCGAAAGTCCCACCTATGCCACTTGAACCTGAAGAAGAAATAAATAATAAAAAGAAACCTAAAACAGGATTCCTCGCAAAATCACTCAAATTCCACAAAAGCCTCACACGAGAAAAAGAATTCATAGACGAAGAAGAAAAAAAAGGAGAAAAAGAAGTAGATGAAGAAGAAGTAGATGAAGAAGAAGTAGATGAAGAAGAAGTAGATGAAGAAGAAGAAGTAGATGAAGAAGAAGAAATAGAAAAAGTAGAAAAAAAAAAAAAGGAAAAAGACGGAGAAGAAGAGGAGGAAGAAGAGGAGGAAGAGGAACCTTGGGTTGACTTATAGTGCGACTTGTCAGATATATTGGCTCATATGGGATTTCCCCGTTCTCTCCCCGATTGAGAGATCCTCTATTTCGCCCAAGAAAGATTAATTGAATCATCCAAAATTTGGAGCGTGAAGTCCAATTAGATACATTTTTTAGGGGCATTCAAATTCCTATTAGCCGTTCGAATAATTTATGGTTGGCTTGGTTGGACGAATAAATTGAAGTATCCAGGCTCCGTTTAAAAAAACCAATTGGTAATCTATCTACCATTACTCCTTATATCATAAACGGATTCCTAGTTAGAAAGAAATCTTATTTGTAAATAGAAATGATCTGAAACTGTTCTGTTAATCAATCGAGTAATATGCATGAAGACCTCGAATATTTGCCGAAATGCCTGAATTGAGAAAAAAGAAGTGGTAATGGGAGTATTTGTTCTATATGTGCAAATCAAAAGCGGGTGGATCTTTACCCGGAGTAGAGTATAAACCTAAAAAGATTCAGATTAACGAGGTCCATTTAGGAACAAGCAAATGACATCGTGATTTGAATTGGATCTCGATGAAAGACTACATCAATGAAAAGTGAATTCGATAAGTTTCATTAATTCTTTACTCGTCTTTCTTGAAAATCGAATCAAAATGAGAAGTCCGAAAGAGCATTCTATGAAATCCGAAAGGGGATTGGAATCTATACATTGATTTTTTTCGCAAAATTTTGGAACCGTATGCGTCAAAAGGCGCCTGTACGGTTCCTAAGGAATAGAATTTGACCCTAATCGAACGACTTTATCGAGACAGAGCACTTTTTTTATTCAAAGACCTGGATAAGGAGCTCGCGAATACAATTGTGGGTCTTATGGTATTTCTCAATATAGAGGATAATACCAAAGAACAATTTTTATTTATCAACTCTCCTGGTGGATCAGTAGTGTATGGAATCTCTGTGCATGATGTTAGCCGACTGGTGCGACCAGATGTACATACACTAGGCATGGGAGTAGTCGCTTCAATGGCCGCTTTCATCCTGTCCGGAGGATCACAACCCAAACGTCTAGCATTCCCTCACGTTTGGCGCCAATGAGGTTTTATTTGAGATAAAAAAGAAGACTATGCCTTCGCCATATGAAATATGAATAGTAAGTAATATAAGTAATAATAGCATGGCACTTTGAATTCGATATATGAAAGTTTTTGATTGTTTTTCAAAGCATTAGATTATGTATCGAGAGAGTAGTATGAGATAAAAGGTATTTATGATTTTATCTATCGGGAGTCCAGTTCAGCGTCACATTTTTGCTTTCACACCGGAGATCTAGTAACAATATTTATGTTATGAACGAGTGAAAAAAAAGATTCTTTTTCCTTAGTTTATTTAATCAAATAAAAAAGCAACTTTGGGATTGCTTAATCATAGACAAAAAAGAAATCCATATATAAAGCAACGGAGCCATCATAGTAGTTTTGACCTCCCACAAAAGGAAGGGTGGTAATTTGATCATTTACTGATCGAGGTCTAATAGATCCTATTTTTCTCTTTCTTTGATAGAGGGTAAGGATCAATTTGATTGTAGAGCCGTATGCAATGCACAAAAGATGCCTGTACGGTTGTTCAATTCTATCTTTTTCTTCTTATTCTTTTCTCTTTCTTTCTTTTCTCTTCCCTTTATCAGGCGAACTAGAAGAACCTTTTATTATATCATCAGGGTAATGATTCATGAACCAAAATGTGCTTTTCCAAAGAATCGCACCCCGAGTGACGTAGGCCTGGACGGAGACGAAGTGACAAAATTACGTAACTACGTCGTAGGACATTATGCACAAAGATCGCGCAGGTCTATAGCGATGGTAATCGCCGACCTGAAGATATACTTATAGACACCACAGAGGCCCGAACTTATGGAATTGTTGATTCTGTAGCGGCTGACTGGGAGGTCTAGGAATTTCATGATTTGAGATTACCCCATACTGGCCGGGGAGAAAAGGCCAGTCCACAGAGAGATTCTGAAATTGCTGAGGCTTGGTTCGATCAAGCTGAGTATTGAACAGGCTATAGCACTGACTCCCGGGATTATAGTCAAGCATATAATTGGGTAAGCTGAAGAAGCCTTTCGATAAAAGATAAATCGTGTATTTATTCCAGGGTCCATTACCCATTGGTGATTAGGCTATACCCAATAAGAATGGGGCACTTTATCTACTCAGGATTCTAAAGGAGAGACGATCCTTCCACAACGTCTTTAGAAGCTAGATTTCTACGCCTTCAAACTAGGGCTTACAATGGATGCACTTTCCCAATCTTGTTCGAGCTGCTAATCTCAGAATTCGCCGAAGTCGATTCAGCTGGTCGCCCATTTATGGAATACGTTCAGTCCTTCCTTACCCAAGTGGCCCCGCGAATCGAGTTGAGTCTTCGGAAGTATCGCAATAGAGGGAATGACGAATCTTTGCGCTGTGCGCACTGTTCTATTTACAAATCTGTCTTTCAAACTGAACAAGAGATTGAAATTTTTGCTTCCACTTTCGGAAGGACTTTTAGAAGACCCTACTGTCTTTTCTAAGGGTTCTAAGCTCTTTCGAAGAAGAAGCAGATTCAGTTTCGACGAAGATTCCTTTTCGTCGAAGGTCAAAAATTCTTTGCCTTATCTTGCTTAAGTCCAAAAACTTCTTAGCTGAGGGTGAACTTGTTCTATATTTAGATAGAACAAGTTCAAACTCAAGTATGCCGGCTAATCATTAGGCTTCAACCGAGTTATTCTATTCCACTTCATGAAAATTTCATGTTATTCCGTAACCGTAAATAGACTATAAATTCCATCATTGCTAGCTCATCTATCGAATTCGATTAAGCCAATAATGTAATGGGATTTGTCGAGAAATGGGAAATGAAATCAAAATGCTCCGGGATAAAAATGAGGGAATGTTTACAATACCTGGGTTTAATCAGATACAATTTGAAGGATTTTGCAGGTTCATTGATCAGGGTTTGAGAGAAGAACTTTCTAACTTTCCAAAAATTGAAGATCCCGATCAAAAAATGGAATTTCAATTATTTATGGAAACATATCAATTGGTAGAACCGTTGATAAACGAACGAGATGCTGTGTATGAATCACTTACATATTCTTCTGAATTCTATGTATCCGCGGGACTCATTTCGAAAATCCGTAGGGGTATGCAAAAACAAAAAATTTCTATTGGAAACATTCCTCTAATGAATTCTCTGGGAACTTCTATAGTAAATGGAATATATAGAATTGTGATCAATCAAATATTGCAAAGTCCCGGTATTTATTTCCGTTCAAAGTTGAACCATAACGGAATTTCGTCCTATACCGGCACCATAATATCAGATTGGGGAGGAAGATCAGAATTAGAAATTGATCGAAAAGCAAGAATATGGGCTCGTGTGAGTAGGAAACAAAAAATATCTATTCTAGTTCTATCATCAGCTATGGGTTCGAGTCTAAGAGAAATTCTAGAGAATGTTTGCTATCCTGAAATCTTTTTATCTTTTCTGAATGATAATGATAATGAGAAAAATAAAATCGGGTCAAAAGAAAATGCTATTTTGGAGTTTTACCAACAATTTACTGGTGTCGGCGGGGATCCCATACTTTCTGAATCCTTATATAAAGAATTACAAAAAAAATTCTTTCAACAAAGATGTGAATTAGGAAGGATTGGTCGACAAAATATGAATCGTAGATTGAACCTTGATATACCCCAGAAGAATACATTTTTGTTACCGCGAGATATATTGGCAGCCGTGGATGGTTTGATTGGACTGAAATTTGGAATGGGTAGACTTGACGATATGAATCATTTGAAAAATAAACGTATTCGTTCTGTAGCAGATCTTTTACAAGATCAGTTTGGACTGGCCCTGGTTCGGTTAGAAAATGTGGTTCGGTCAACTATATGTGGAGCACTTAGGCATAAATTGAGACCAAGGCCTCAGAATTTGGTAACTTCACCTCTAGTAACAACTACTTATGACTCTTTCTTCGGTTTACACCCATTATCTCAAGTTTTGGATCAAACTAATCCATTGACACCAATAGTTCATGGGAGAAAATTGAGTTATTTGGGCCCCGGGGGATTGACTGGGCGAACGGCTAATTTTCGAATCCGCGATATTCATCCTAGTCACTATGGTCGTATTTGCCCAATTGACACATCTGAGGGAATAAATGTTGGACTTATTGGATCGTTAGCAATTCATGCGAGAATTGGTCGTTGGGGATCTCTAGAAAGTCCATTTTATGAAATTTCTAAGAGATCCAAGGGGGCGCGGATGCTTTATTTATCACCAGGTCAGGATGAATATTATAGGGTAGCGTCAGGCAATTCTTTGGCCCTGAATCAGGGTATTCAGGAAGAACAGGTTGTTCCAGCCCGATACTGTCAAGAATTCCTGACTATTGCATGGGAAGAGGTTCATCTTCGAAGTATTTTTTCCTTCCAATATTTTTCTATTGGCGCTTCCCTGATTCCTTTTATTGAGCATAATGACGCCAATCGGGCTTTAATGAGTTCTAATATGCAACGTCAAGCAGTTCCGCTCTCTCGGTCCGAGAAGTGCATTGTTGGAACTGGATTGGAAGGCCAAGTAGCTCTAGATTCAGGGGCTCTTGCTCTAGCCCAACACGAGGGAAAGATCATTTATACCGATACTGACAAGATTTCTTTCTGGGGGAATGGTGAGACTCTAAGCCTTCCATTAGTTATGTATCAACGTTCCAACAAAAATACCTGTATCCATCAAAAACCCCAGGTTCAGCGGGGGAAATGCATTAAAAAGGGACAAATTTTAGCGTCGGGCACTGCAACAGTTGGTGGCGAACTTGCTTTGGGGAAAAACGTATTAGTAGCTTATATGCCATGGGAGGGTTACAATTTTGAAGATGCAGTACTCATTAGCGAGCGCTTGGTATATGAAGATATTTATACCTCTTTTCACATCCGTAAATATGAAATTCAGACTTATGTGACAAGCGAAGGCCCTGAAAGGGTCACTAATGAAATACCGCATTTAGAAGCCTATTTACTCCGAAATTTAGACAAAAATGGAATTGTAATGCTTGGCTCTTGGGTGGAGGAAGGTGATATTTTAGTAGGTAAATTAACGCCCCAAATGGTGAATGAATCGGCGTATGCTCCGGAAGATAGATTGTTACGAGCCATACTTGGCATTGAGGTATCTACTTCAAAAGAAACTTGTCTAAAACTCCCTATAGGTGGTAGGGGTCGAGTTCTTGATGTGAGATGGATCCAGAAAAGGGTGGGTGCTAGTTATAATCCAGAAACGATTCGTGTATATATTTCACAGAAACGTGAAATCAAAGTAGGTGATAAAGTAGCTGGACGACATGGAAATAAGGGTATCATTTCTAAAATTTTGCCTAGACAAGATATGCCGTATTTACAAGATGGCAGACCGGTTGATATGGTCTTCAACCCATTAGGAGTCCCGTCCCGAATGAATGTAGGACAAATATTTGAATCTTTACTCGGGTTAGCAGGGGGTTTGCTAGACAGACATTATCGAATAGGGCCATTTGATGAGAGATATGAGCAAGAAGCTTCGAGAAAACTAGTGTTTTCTGAATTATATTCAGCCGGTAAGCAAACATCGAATCCATGGGTATTTGAACCCGAGTATCCGGGAAAAAGCAAAATTTTTGATGGAAGAACGGGGGATCCTTTTGAACAACCTGTTATAATAGGAAAGCCTTATATCTTGAAATTAATTCATCAGGTTGATGATAAAATCCATGGGCGTTCCAGTGGGCATTATGCACTTGTTACACAACAACCCCTTAGAGGCCGGGCCAAGCAAGGAGGACAACGGGTCGGAGAAATGGAGGTTTGGGCTCTAGAGGGATTTGGTGTTGCTCATATTTTACAAGAGATGCTTACTTATAAATCTGATCATATTAAAGCTCGCCAAGAAGTACTTGGTACTACGATCGTTGGGGGAACAATACTGAATCCTGAAGATGCTCCAGAATCTTTTCGATTGCTCGTTCGAGAACTACGATCTTTGGCTTTGGAACTGAATCATTTTCTTGTATCTGAGAAGAATTTCCAGATTAATAGGAAGGAAGCTTAATCGGAATGAATCAAAATTTTTCTTATATGATCGATCGATATAAACATCAACAACTCCGAATTGGATTAGTTTCGCCTCAACAAATAAGTAGTTGGGCCACGAAAATGCTGCCTAATGGCGAGCTAGTTGGCGAGGTGACAAAAGCCTCTACTTTTCATTATAAAACTAAGAAAGCAGAAAAAGATGGATTATTTTGTGAAAGAATTTTTGGGCCTATTAAAAGCGGACTTTGTGCTTGTGGAAATTATCGAGAAATCGGCGATGAAAAAGAAGACCCGCAATTTTGTGAAGAATGTGGAGTCGAATTTGTTGATTCTCGGGTACGACGATATCAAATGGGCTACATTAAACTCGTGTGCCCGGTAACCCATGTATGGTATTTGAAACGTCTTCCTAGTTATATTGCAAATCTTTTAGATAAAGCTCTTAAAGAATTAGAAGGGCTAGTATACTGCGATGTGTGATTTGATCGAAATTCTTATTTTACAGATTCTGAATAAGAAAAGAAACTGTCATCCCATTCAATCCAATCGGGATGCCCTGTTCCTGACATCTTGCTTGGGAAGAGTAAGATGAAGCTCAGAGTTAGGGGGTATTTAATACTCCCAACTAAAAGGGAGAATTGATCTATGGTCGATTTCCTAATAAATAGGAATTTCTCGTTCTACCTCGTAAACAAAGATTTTTTCTTTTGTGGAATTAACCAATTGCTTTCTTTTCGAAAGAAATTCTGTTCAAGGAAGCAACTAGTAAATCTGTCATGGTTACGAAAGTCTATCTATCGCATATAGACTTTAAGGACATCGTGGCCTAATCGTCGAGGTGAAGTCGGGGCCTAAAAGATTGACTGGAATAGTCCATAGACAAGTAAATCCCTTATGAATCCTAAGGTACTCCTTAATTAGTAATATTCAGAATTACCGGATTCATCATTCAAGGGGAAGTAGACTACTCAAGAATTTCACATTGAATTTATGTCAAAATTGAATGAAAGAATTCTGAAAAGATAAATAATAAGGAAGATGGAATCAATGAAATTTTGCTTCGTCTTTGCTAGAAACTTGAGTAACGAGTAGATCTTTTTGGGGGTTTCTATAATTTATTTGCAAGCGAGAACTCCCTTTGTCTTCTTTAGTTAGTGTACCTACTTGAGCCGGATGAAAGGAAACTTTCACGTCCGATTTTTCGGGGGGGAAGATCATATCGGATCCTATCCCAATTTTTCTTTTGCTAGGCCCATCGCTAAAAAACCCACTTTCTTACGATTACGAGGTTCATTCGAATATGAAATCGAATCTTGGAAATATAGTATCCCACTCTTTTTTAATACCCAAGGCTTCGATACATTTCGAAATCGAGAGATCTCCACTGGAGCGGCTTCTATCCGAGAACAATTAGCTGATCTAGATTTACGAAAAATTAGAAATTCTTCATTGTTAGAATGGAAAGAATTGGCGAAAGAAGGTCCCACAGGGAATGAATGGGCAGATCAAAAGGTTAGAAGAAGAAAAGATTTTTTGGTTAGACGCATGGGATTGGCTAAGCATTTTATTCAAACAAATATAGAACCAGAATGGATGGTTTTGTGTCTATTACCAGTTCTTCCTCCTGAGTTGAGACCGATCATTGAGATAGATGGGGGTAAATTAATGAGCTCGGATATTAATGAACTCTATAGACGAGTTATTTTGCGGAACAATACTCTTATAGATCTATTAACAACAAGTGGATTTACGCCCAGAGAATTAATAATGTGTCAGGAGAAATTGGTCCAAGAAGCCGTGGATACACTTCTTGATAATGGAGTCCGCGGACAACCAACGAGGGACGGGCATAATAAAGTTTACAAGTCGTTTTCAGACCTAATTGCAGGCAAAGAGGGAAGATTTCGCGAGACTCTGCTTGGTAAACGGGTCGATTATTCAGGTCGTTCAGTCATTGTCGTGGGCCCTTCACTTTCATTACATCGATGTGGATTGCCCCGCGAAATAGCAATAGAGCTTTTCCAGACATTTGTAATTCGTGGACTAATTAGAGAACATCTTGCTTCGAGCATAGGAATTGCTAAGAGGAAAATTCGGGAAAAAGAACCGATTGTATGGGAAATACTTCGCGAAGTTATGCAGGGGCATCCTGTATTGCTGAATAGAGCACCTACTCTGCATAGATTAGGCATACAGGCATTCCAGCCCATTTTAGTTGAAGGACGTGCTATTTGTTTACATCCATTAGTTCGTAAGGGATTCAATGCAGACTTTGACGGGGATCAAATGGCGGTTCATGTGCCTTTATCTTTGGAGGCTCAAGCAGAGGCACGTTTACTTATGTTTTCTCATATGAATCTTTTGTCTCCGGCTATTGGGGATCCCATTTCCGTACCAACTCAAGATATGCTTATTGGACTCTATGTATTAACGAGCGGGAATCAGCGGGGTATTTGTGTAAATAGGTATAATCCATGTAATCGCAGAAACTATCAAAATCCAAAAATTGACAAAAATAACTATAAGTCTACGAAAGAAAAAGAACCCTTTTTTTCTAATTCCTATGATGCAATTGGCGCTTATCGACAAAAAGGAATCAAGTTGGATAGTCCTTTGTGGCTCCGGTGGCGACTAGATCAACGTCTTATTGCTGCAAGAGAAGCTCCCATCGAAATTCACTATGAATCTTTGGGTACCTATTATGAGATTTATGGGCACTATCTAATAGTAAGAAGTATAAAAAAAGAGATTCTATATATATATATTCGAACCACTGTTGGTCATATTTCTCTTTATCGAGAACTCGAAGAAGCCATCCAGGGGTTTTGTCAGGCCTGTTCATATGATTCCTACATTAAGTAATTCTACTATTATACCGATGGAAATTCGGGTCGCTCTTGTTTAACTAGGACCCTAAATTAGTGCCGAATTTCTATGCGAATCAAGATCGAGAAAAGGGAGTTTTCCAATCACCGACTCAAATCCATTGTCAAATCCTACTCAGCAGACTAGGGAGGTACTTATGTCAGAACGGGCCAGTCTGGTCTTTCACAATAAAGTGATAGACGGAACTGCTATGAAACGGCTTATTAGTAGATTAATAGATCACTTCGGAATGGCATATACATCACATATCTTGGATCAAGTAAAGACTCTGGGTTTTCAACAAGCTACTGCTACAGCCATTTCATTAGGAATTGATGATCTTTTAACACTACCCTCTAAGAGATGGCTAGTTCAAGATGCTGAACAACAAAGTTTCATTTTTGGAAAACAGCATAATTATGGAAATGTCTATGCGGTCGAAAAATTACGCCAATCTATTGAAATATGGTATTCTACAAGTGAATATTTGCGACAAGAAATGACTCCCAATTTTAGGATGACCGACCCATTTAATCCAGTCCATATAATGTCTTTTTCGGGAGCTCGAGGAAATCCATCTCAGGTACATCAATTAGTAGGTATGAGGGGATTAATGTCGGATCCCCAAGGACAAATGATTGAGTTACCCATTCAAAGCAATTTCCGCGAAGGGCTCTCTTTAACAGAATATATTATTTCTTGCTACGGAGCCCGTAAAGGAGTTGTGGATACTGCTGTACGAACAGCAGATGCTGGATATCTCACTCGCAGACTTGTTGAAGTAGTTCAACACATTGTTGTACGTCGAACAGATTGTGGCACTGTAAGGGGTATTTCCGTGAGTCCTCGAACTCGAACTGGCATGATGCAGGAAAGGATTTTTCTCCAAACCCTAATTGGTCGTGTATTAGCAGATGATATATATATAGGTTTGCGATGCATTGCCACTCGAAATCAAGATATTGGGGTTGGACTTGTCAATCGAGTCATAACCTTTCGCGCACAATCAATATCTATTCGAACTCCTTTTACTTGTAGAAGTACATCTTGGATCTGTCGATTATGTTATGGCCGAAGTCCGACTCATGGCGACCTGGTCGAATTGGGGGAAGCTGTAGGTATTATTGCAGGTCAATCTATTGGGGAACCAGGCACTCAATTAACATTAAGAACTTTTCATACCGGGGGAGTATTCACGGGAGGTACTGCCGAACATGTGCGAGCCCCTTCGAATGGAAAAATCACATTCAATGAGGATTTAGTTCATCCGACACGTACACGTCATGGACATCCTGCTTTTATATGTTCGATAGACGTGTATGTAACTATTGAGAGTGAAGATATTATCCACAATGTGAGTATTCCGCCCAAAAGTTTTCTTTTAGTTCAAAACGATCAATATGTAGAATCAGAGCAAGTGATTGCTGAGATTCGCGCGGGAACCGCCACTTTGAGTTTGAAAGAGAAGGTTCGAAAACATATTTATTCTGAGTCAGAAGGCGAAATGCACTGGAATACTGCTGTGTATCATGCACCCGAATTGAAATATGGTAATGTGCATCTCTTACCAAAAACAAGTCATTTATGGATATTATTAGGGGAGCCCTGGAAATCCAGTCTAGTCTGCCTTTCGATCCACAAGGATCAAGATCAAATGAACGCCCATTCTCGTTCTGGCAAGCGAAGATATATTTCGAACCCCTCAGTCACTAATAATGAAATGAGACCGAAATTCTTTAGTTCGGAGTTTTCTGGGAAAAGGGGCGATGGGAGTCCCAATTATTCAGAACTTAATCGAATTAGATGTACGGGTTCTTATAATCTCAGATCTACGGCCAGTCTCGACGAGAATTCTGATTTATTGGCAAAGAGGCGAAGAAATAGGTTTCTCATCCCACTTCAATCGATTCAAGAACTCGAGAACGACCTAAGGCCCTCTTCAGCTATCTCAATTGAAATACCGAGAAATGGTATTTTCCGGAAAAATAGTATTCTTGCGTATTTCGATGATCCTCGATATAGAATAAAGAACTCGGGAATTGTGGAATATGGGACTATAGAAATGGATTCAATCTTCAAAAAAGAGGATTTCATTGAGTATCGAGGAGTCACGGAATTGAGGACAAAAGACCAAATAGTAGATCGATTTTTTTTTCTTCCCGAGGAAGTCCATATCTTACCCGAATCTTCTTCTCTAATGGTACGCCACAATAGTATTATTGGAGTAGATACACAAATCACTTTAAAGACAAGAAGCCGAGTAGGCGGGTTGGTCCAAGTGGAGAGAAAAAAAAAACGAATTGAACTTAGAATTTTTTCTGGAGATATCCATTTTCCTGGAAAGACAGATAAGATATCCCCACATAGTAGCGTCTTGATACCACCAAGAACAGGAAAAACAAATTCCAAAGAATACAAAAATTTGAAAAATTGGCTCTATATCCAACAACTCAGACTTACCAAGAAAAAGTATTTTGTTTTGATTCGACCTGTAGTGACCTATGAAAGAACGGGTGGGATAAATTTAGTAAGACTTTTACCTACGGATCTATTGCAGGAAAAGGATAATGTACAACTTCAAATTGTCAATTCTATCTTTTATGCAAATGGCAATCGAATTCGGCTAATTTCGGCGACAAATATTCAATTAGTTCGGACTTGTTTAGTATTGAATTGGGACCAAGACAAAAAAAGTTCTTCTAGCGACGAGGCCTGTGCTTCCTTTGTTGAAATAAGGACAAATGCTTTGATTAAAGATTTTCTAAGAATCGATTTCGAAAACCCGACTATTTCCTATACCATAAAAAGAAATGAGTTATCGGGTTCCGGGTTGATCTCTGAGCCTGGATCAGATCGCACCAATACCAATCCCTTTTATTCCATTTATTCCTATTCCAGGGCAAGGATTCAAGAACCCCTTAACCAAAATCAAGGAACTATCCATACGTTATTAAATCAAAATCAGCAATGCCAATCTTTGATAATTTTGTCATCATCCAATTGTTCTTGTTCGCGAATGGGTCCATTCAACGATCTAAAATCTCCCGATGTGATCAAAGAATCAATTCAAAAGGACCCCCAAATTCCAACTACGAAGTCGTTGGGCCCTTTAGGAACAGGTCTTCAAATTGTGAATTTTTATTCAGTTTCACAGTTAATAACTTATAATCCGATCTTGATAACTAACTATTTCCAACTTGACAATTTCAAACCGACTTTTCAAATACTTAAATATTATTTAATGGATGAAAATGGGAAAATTGTGAATCCCGATCCGTGCAGTAACATCATTTTGAATCCATTCAATTTGAATTGGTATTTTTTTCATTCCAATTATTGTGTAAAGGCATCGACAATCGTTAGTCTTGGGCAGTTTATTTTTGAAAATGTATGTATAGCTAAAAAAGGACCGCATCTAAAATCGGGTCAAGTTCTAATTGTTCAAGTTGACTCTGTAATCATACGATCAGCTAAGCCTTATTTGGCTACCCCAGGGGCAACTGTTCATGGTGATTATGGGAAAATCCTTTATAAAGGAGATATATTCGTTTCATTTATATATGAAAAATCAAGATCTGGTGATATAACGCAAGGTCTTCCAAAAGTAGAACAGGTCTTAGAAGTGCGTTCAATTGATTCAATCTCAATGAATCTCAAAAAGAGGGTTGAGGGTTGGAACAAATCTATAACAAGACTTCTTGGAATTCCTTGGGGCTTCTTGATTGGTGCTGAGCTAACTATAGTGCAAAGTCGTATCTCTTTAGTTAATAAGATCCAAAAGGTTTATCGATCCCAGGGGGTGCAGATACATAATCGGCATATCGAAATTATTGTACGTCAAATAACAGCAAAAGTGTTGGTTTCAGAAGACGGAATGTCTAATGTTTTTTCACCCGGAGAACTAGTTGGATTGTTGCGAGCGGAACGAATGGGACGCGCTTTAGAAGAAGCGATCTGTTACCGAGCCATTTTATTGGGAATAACAAGAGCATCTCTGAATACTCAAAGTTTCATATCTGAAGCGAGTTTTCAGGAAACTGCGCGAGTTTTAGCAAAAGCGGCTCTCCGGGGTCGTATAGATTGGTTGAAAGGCCTGAAAGAGAACGTTGTTCTGGCGGGAATGATACCTGTTGGGACCGGATTCAAAGTCAAAAGATTAGTGCACCCTTCAAGGCAACATAACAATATTCCGTTGGAAAGAAAAGAGAAGAATCTATTGGAGGGGGAAATGAGAGATCTTTTCTTTCACCACAAAAAATTATTTGATCCTGTCCTTTCAACCAATTTCCATGATACATCAGAACAATCAGTTATAGTATTGAATGATTCCTAAGAGCAGATTCACCCTTTGATCTTTTATTTGAAAAGGATCTATCTATCTTTGGATTGGATCCAGTCATTTCATTTGGTAATAGTAATCAAAATAATAATAAATAGAAAAGAATAATGGCTTGGCCATGTATCTAGGGCTAATCTACGGTAGAAGGGAAGGTTCCATCGGAACAAAATTTTTTCAGGGTACCTCGTCTCTCTTAAAAAAAAGAGGGGGAGTGTGGGGAGAAATGACAAGAAGATATTGGAACATAAATTTGGACGAGATGATCGATGCGTCAGTTCATTTGGGCCATGATACTAAGCAATGGAATCCTAAAATGGGACCCTATCTCTCTCCAAAGTGTCTAACGCGTAAAGGTATTCATTTGACAAATCTTTTTACAACTGCTCGGTTTTTATCAGAAGCTTGTGATGTGGTTTTTAATGCAGCAAGGAGTAAAAGCCAATTCTTAATTGTTGGCACTAAAAAAAAAGCAGCGGATTTAGTAGTACGGGCTGCAATCGGGGCTCAGTGTCATTATGTTAATAAAAAATGGCTCAGCGGTATGTT
>JAOWBW010002250.1:77500-82500 GCA_026119855.1 Campanula takesimana
AAGAAAGCGCGATTCTTGAGGATCCTTACTTTATGGAACCGGACGAAGGAGAGACGGAGGAAGAAAAGACGGAGGAAGAAGAGACGGAGGAAGTAGAGACGGAGGAAGTAGAGACGGAGGAAGTAGAGACGGACCAAGCAGTGGAAAATTCCGCAATGTCCCGGATCGAACAATTTCTTCGGAATCCTAGAAGATCCGTTCCTTCTTTTTTCTCTGATGGATGGTCAGAACTTCAGCTGGGCTCGAATCCGACTGAGAGGTCCACTAGAGATCAGAAATTATTACACGATTTTTCGGTTATTAGGCGATCGGAAACTATAGATATGGTTAAGCTATTCAAGACCCTTCTCTATTTACACAATACTGTCTCAATTCAGCCTATTTCAAAATTTGATCCCCTGTCAAATTTATTGATTCTATCAATAAATGCAATAAATGAGGATCTGATCTATACTAATGTATTTGACCTGTTCTCTCGAAAATACTGCATAGAAAAGCTGCGAGAAGAAATGCGGCGACAGGATCCCACTCAGATAGGTAACCCCTGCAGGCGCGGGAGGCCATGGAGAAAAAATCCATGGGTTCCACTTTCGCGGACTTTGTATGAAGAGAGAAAGTCTCGACATAACTTCGAAGATGGAATTCAAAGGGATGAAATAGAAAAGGATACTCTGAATCATAACTTCGAAGATGGAATTCAAAGGGATGAAATAGAAAAGGATACTCTGAATCATAACTTCGAAGATGGAATTCAAAGGGATGAAATAGAAAAGGATACTCTGAATCATAGAATTCCAAGGAAATATACGATCAACCAACATTTATCGAATTTTTTTTTGGAAAAGGGTCCATGGTTCGCTGATCTTCATCGTTTTGATAGATCCATGCGGCGGGCTGCAGAAAGATACACAGACACATTCACTTGGACAGACATCACCCAGAAAGATTTCGTTTCTGAGCAACTGGATGATGATTTCGTTTCTGAGCAACTGGATGATGATTTCGTTTCTGAGCAACTGGATGATGATTTCGTTTCTGAGCAACTGGATGATGATTTCGTTTTTGAGCAACTGGATGATGATTTCGTTTCTGAGCAACTGGATGATGATTTCGTTTCTGAGCAACTGGATGATGATGAGTCTTGCAAACCGCTAGAAAGGCAGTCGATGCTTTTTTATCCGCGTGGGCCGATTGGGGAGAGCCTGATGAAGGACCTCTTCCCAGATAAAAGACTCCGGGTTCACATGAAATGGTTGTTCGAGGACACCTGCAAGAAGCTGGATAACATGTATTCCGATTTCTCAATGATATTCGATGATCCATACAATTGGGTACATCCCCTGAAACCATTTGAGATAAGTTCTGAGATAAGTTCGTTGATATCTTTTTTTTATAAAGCACATCAACGTCCATTCGAAAGGCGTAAAACAGATTACTTCAGCCAAATTTGTAACAAAAAATTCCCATTTTCGGTGAAAAGGGCCCGTCTCAATAATTCTGATTTTATCTATCGACAATTCCTTAATACTTTCTTCATTCGCAACAAAAAACGCAACAAAAAATTTTCTTTGGGCGTCGGTCAAAAAATACATGCTTTTTCGGAGAGAGATATTCTTTCAGCAATCCAGTCAGAGATATCTAAGATATTCAGATCTAAGGATTTTGTACAAACGGGGGAGGCTGAACCTATCTGGTGTCGAGACCCGTATCTAGACATTTATCTAAAAAGAGACCCGATCGTAGACATTTGTACATCTGATGAAAAAAAACCCGAACTACTAGTCACTTTCGAAGAAGAGTTGAAACTAGAGCCAGAACTCGAAAATTTGGAAACAACTTATTGTCAACCTCTTTCAGATATGAATCTATTTGATTCAGAAGGGAAGAACTTGCATGAGTCTTTTTCAGATATGAATCTATTTGATTCAGAAGAGAAGAACTTGGATCAGTCTTTTAACTTGGATCAGTCTTTTTCAGATATGAATCTATTTGATTCAGAAGGGACGAAGCGCGATGAGGTGCTTACGAAGCTCCATGAGTGGCTTTCAGATATCGATCGAGCTGCTTTAGAAGCGACGAAGGTCGATGAGTCTTTTTCAGATATGAATCTATTTGATTTACAAGGTACGAAGGTCGATGAGTCTCTTTCAGATCTCGATCTAGCTGATTTAAAAGTTAATGAGTTGCTTTCAGATCTCGATCTAGCTGATTTAAAAGTTAATGAGTTGCTTTCAGATGATATAGATCGAGCTGAGTTAGATGAATTGCTTTCAGAGATCCATCGAGCTTATTTAGAAGATATCGATCAACCTGAGTTAGAAGTTATCGATCTAGCTGATTTAGAAAGGACGAAGGTCGATGAGTCTCGAGCTGATTTAGAAGCGACGAAGGTCGATGAGTCTCGAGCTGATTTAGAAAGGACGAAGGTCGATCAAGCTGATTTAGAAGATATCGATCGACCTGAGTTAGAAGCTATCGATCTAGCTGATTTAGAACCTATCGAGCCACCTGATTTAGAAGCTATCGATCGAGCTGAGTTAGAAGCTATCAATCGAGCTTATTTAGAAGATATTGATATTGATCTAGCTGAGTTAGAAGCTATCGATCTAGCTGATTTAGAAGCGACGAAGGTCGATGAGTCTCTTTCAGAGCTCAATCGAGCTGATTTAGAAAGGACGAAGGTCGATGAGTCTCGAGCTGATTTAGAAGCGACGAAGGTCGATGAGTCTCTTTCAGAGCTCAATCGAGCTGATTTAGAAAGGACGAAGGTCGATGAGTCTCGAGCTGATTTAGAAGCGACGAAAGTCGATGAGTCTCTTTCAGATCTCAACCGAGCTGATTTAGAAGGGACGGAGATCGATGAGTCTCTTTCAGATCTCAATCTAGCTGATTTAGAAGGGACCGAGGTTGATGAGTCTCTTTCAGATCTCAATCTAGCTGATTTAGAAGGGACCGAGGTTGATGAGTCTCTTTCAGATCTCAATCTAGCTGATTTAGAAGGCGATGAGTTGCTTTCAATTAATAAGCTATTTGATTTAGAACGGTTCTATCGGTCTCTCAAGTTGAATTCTAAGAGCTTTTTGCTTCCCTATACAAATTTTAATTCAAAGAGCCTTTTTATTCCCTCTTCATCGTTTGATAAATTTTTATCATTAGAAATCGAAAAGAGAAAAAATGATTGTCGTAGTCGTAACAAAGATGATGGTATTGTCCGAAAAGATCAACTAAGGAGTCTTTATCTAAGGACATCCTATAAAAAAATGCGCATGGATAGAAATAAAAAAAGCTTAGCTAGTGCTTTTTCAATTCGTTCAAAAGGGGATCTATTCCAAAAATATATCGCAAAAACAAAATGGAAGCTATTCAAAAGATATCTGCCATGGGCCCTTACTTCGACAGGGCTCAGATATCTAACCGTTCTATTTTTAGACATTGTTTCAGATCTATGGGGGAGAATATGGGACAGGCGAAGATGGCGAATTCGTATTATTGAGATTGACTTGTATGTTCTACGATTGAAGAGGAAATGGACGAGGAAATGGAGGAGGAAATGGACGGAGAAATGGACACAAGCAAAAGAAAAATGGACGCCGAAATTCAAAAAATGGGAGACGCAATTCAAAAAAGTGGATGCGAAACTTTTTAGATTGACGTTCCTATTAAAGAGGATAAAGACCTTTTACGAGACGTGTCTCGACACAGGTTATAGGAAAACTTTTTCTCGAAAGAGAAATAATGGGTCACCTCGGAACAGGAGAAATCTTCGGGAGTTCTTCATTTTAATGGATTTATTGGTTCTTGTTGTTGTATGTCTCGTTTCTAGAGCTTTTTTACAGAGTTTAGATAACTGGTTTTTAATAGTGAGAAAATTCAAAACGGCCGAAGCTTTGATCCTGGATGAAGTGATGATTGAGATTGAGTTGGAAGAACTTATGGCTGAGTATCCTCCATATGAATCGCCCGATTTCGGGTTAAGGGTCAAAAATTTCTTTCTAGGTCTTCTGGAAAAGATGTTATTCCCTAATCCTTATGGACTGCGCGTTAAGAAGAAAAGGAAATTTTTCAATATCAATCTCAGACCTATCATCAAGCTCATAAATCTCATAAGTAATGAAATTACTTTTGCGATAAAGACAAGATCCATAAGTCATACAAGTAAAGAGATCTATTCATTCATAAGAAAAAGAAAAAAAGTGACGCCGTATTGGGATCAAACAGCCGACTGGGTCTCAAACAATTATTGGATTGACAATCAAGAAAGAGAAGTCTTGATGCAGTTCGTCACCTTAAAGAGAGAAAGAAGTATTTCTGAAATTTTATGGAGTTTGACTCATAGTGATGAGTATGGATTAAAGGATGAGGTGCTGCCTGAAATGATTGAACAACCGGGCGAAGTGTACTTACGAAAGGTAATTGACTTTCATAAAAAGGATCTATTAAATTATGAGTTCAATCCATTTTCTTTAGCAGAAAAACGGATATTCCTTGCTCTTTATCATACAATGACTTATTCACAGACCTCGTCTGGGGTTGATCCTTCCCTATCTCGTCAAAAACCCTTTTCGCTACGCTTAACCTTAGCCCCCTCTAAGAGTATTTTAGTGATAGGTTGCATAGGACTTGGACGATCCTATTTGGTCAACTACCTAGCGAAAAACTCCTATCTTCCTTTCATTACGATAATTCTGCACAAGTTCCGGGGTACAATTTATCGTTTTGAAGATATCCTTGATGAGGAGGATGAGTATGACAGTGATGATGAGATCGAGGTTGTTATTGAGTCTCGTGATGAGATTGGGATGCTTAGTGAAGATATTAAGGCTATTGATCATGTTGAGTGGTCTGATTATATGCGTGTTTTGGCGAATTTTTTGACTGTTTTTTATACAATACCTTCGGCCGATTACGACGCGGATCCGGACCTGGAACAGATTTCGATGGATGATCAAACTGACGATATGGATACGGTTGTATACGTACACAAATTTTATATGTCTCTT
>JAOWBW010002250.1:95000-103809 GCA_026119855.1 Campanula takesimana
TGTTCCGAAAGTCCCACCTATGCCACTTGAACCTGAAGAAGAAATAAATAATAAAAAGAAACCTAAAACAGGATTCCTCGCAAAATCACTCAAATTCCACAAAAGCCTCACACGAGAAAAAGAATTCATAGACGAAGAAGAAAAAAAAGGAGAAAAAGAAGTAGATGAAGAAGAAGTAGATGAAGAAGAAGTAGATGAAGAAGAAGTAGATGAAGAAGAAGAAGTAGATGAAGAAGAAGAAATAGAAAAAGTAGAAAAAAAAAAAAAGGAAAAAGACGGAGAAGAAGAGGAGGAAGAAGAGGAGGAAGAGGAACCTTGGGTTGACTTATAGTGCGACTTGTCAGATATATTGGCTCATATGGGATTTCCCCGTTCTCTCCCCGATTGAGAGATCCTCTATTTCGCCCAAGAAAGATTAATTGAATCATCCAAAATTTGGAGCGTGAAGTCCAATTAGATACATTTTTTAGGGGCATTCAAATTCCTATTAGCCGTTCGAATAATTTATGGTTGGCTTGGTTGGACGAATAAATTGAAGTATCCAGGCTCCGTTTAAAAAAACCAATTGGTAATCTATCTACCATTACTCCTTATATCATAAACGGATTCCTAGTTAGAAAGAAATCTTATTTGTAAATAGAAATGATCTGAAACTGTTCTGTTAATCAATCGAGTAATATGCATGAAGACCTCGAATATTTGCCGAAATGCCTGAATTGAGAAAAAAGAAGTGGTAATGGGAGTATTTGTTCTATATGTGCAAATCAAAAGCGGGTGGATCTTTACCCGGAGTAGAGTATAAACCTAAAAAGATTCAGATTAACGAGGTCCATTTAGGAACAAGCAAATGACATCGTGATTTGAATTGGATCTCGATGAAAGACTACATCAATGAAAAGTGAATTCGATAAGTTTCATTAATTCTTTACTCGTCTTTCTTGAAAATCGAATCAAAATGAGAAGTCCGAAAGAGCATTCTATGAAATCCGAAAGGGGATTGGAATCTATACATTGATTTTTTTCGCAAAATTTTGGAACCGTATGCGTCAAAAGGCGCCTGTACGGTTCCTAAGGAATAGAATTTGACCCTAATCGAACGACTTTATCGAGACAGAGCACTTTTTTTATTCAAAGACCTGGATAAGGAGCTCGCGAATACAATTGTGGGTCTTATGGTATTTCTCAATATAGAGGATAATACCAAAGAACAATTTTTATTTATCAACTCTCCTGGTGGATCAGTAGTGTATGGAATCTCTGTGCATGATGTTAGCCGACTGGTGCGACCAGATGTACATACACTAGGCATGGGAGTAGTCGCTTCAATGGCCGCTTTCATCCTGTCCGGAGGATCACAACCCAAACGTCTAGCATTCCCTCACGTTTGGCGCCAATGAGGTTTTATTTGAGATAAAAAAGAAGACTATGCCTTCGCCATATGAAATATGAATAGTAAGTAATATAAGTAATAATAGCATGGCACTTTGAATTCGATATATGAAAGTTTTTGATTGTTTTTTCAAAGCATTAGATTATGTATCGAGAGAGTAGTATGAGATAAAAGGTATTTATGATTTTATCTATCGGGAGTCCAGTTCAGCGTCACATTTTTGCTTTCACACCGGAGATCTAGTAACAATATTTATGTTATGAACGAGTGAAAAAAAAGATTCTTTTTTCCTTAGTTTATTTAATCAAATAAAAAAGCAACTTTGGGATTGCTTAATCATAGACAAAAAAGAAATCCATATATAAAGCAACGGAGCCATCATAGTAGTTTTGACCTCCCACAAAAGGAAGGGTGGTAATTTGATCATTTACTGATCGAGGTCTAATAGATCCTATTTTTCTCTTTCTTTGATAGAGGGTAAGGATCAATTTGATTGTAGAGCCGTATGCAATGCACAAAAGATGCCTGTACGGTTGTTCAATTCTATCTTTTTTCTTCTTATTCTTTTCTCTTTCTTTCTTTTCTCTTCCCTTTATCAGGCGAACTAGAAGAACCTTTTATTATATCATCAGGGTAATGATTCATGAACCAAAATGTGCTTTTCCAAAGAATCGCACCCCGAGTGACGTAGGCCTGGACGGAGACGAAGTGACAAAATTACGTAACTACGTCGTAGGACATTATGCACAAAGATCGCGCAGGTCTATAGCGATGGTAATCGCCGACCTGAAAAGATATACTTATATGACACCAACAGAGGCCCGAACTTATGGAATTGTTGATTCTGTAGCGGCTGACTGGGAGGTCTAGGAAATTCATGATTTGAGATTACCCATACTGGCCGGGGAGAAAAGGCCAGTCCACAGAGAGATTCTGAAATTGCTGAGGCTTGGTTCGATCAAGCTGAGTATTGGAACAGGCTATAGCACTGACTCCCGGGAATTATAGTCAAGCATATAATTGGGTAAAGCTGAAGAAGCCTTTCGAATAAAAGATAATATCGTGTATTTATTCCATAGATGAACCATTACCCATTGGTGATTAGGCTATACCCAATAAGAATGGGGCACTTTATCTACTCAGGATTCTAAAGGAGAGACGATCCTTCCACAACGTCTTTAGAAGCTAGATTTCTACGCCTTCAAACTAGGGCTTACAATGGATGCACTTTCCCAATCTTGTTCGAGCTGCTAATCTCAGAATTCGCCGAAGTCGATTCAGCTGGTCGCCCATTTATGGAATACGTTCAGTCCTTCCTTACCCAAGTGGCCCCGCGAATCGAGTTGAGTCTTCGGAAGTATCGCAATAGAGGGAATGACGAATCTTTGCGCTGTGCGCACTGTTCTATTTACAAATCTGTCTTTCAAACTGAACAAGAGATTGAAATTTTTGCTTCCACTTTCGGAAGGACTTTTAGAAGACCCTACTGTCTTTTCTAAGGGTTCTAAGCTCTTTCGAAGAAGAAGCAGATTCAGTTTCGACGAAGATTCCTTTTCGTCGAAGGTCAAAAATTCTTTGCCTTCTCAAAAGATGACGTCGTTGATTTCTTTATTCCATACATTAGTGAATCTATGTTTTTAGAAGTCATTTGGTATAAGGAATTGAATTCAGCGGGATAGTTCATTCACATTTTTCGACCAAGAACGCTTGCGAAAACTTTTAGATCGACGAATTTCATTTGGTGTATCCTACTGTGTATTGTGTATCATTAACTCTTTCTTTTATTATGACCCCCGGAGGGAAAATGGAAACGAACCTCCATTTTTGAGAATTGGCTGACGAATAGATCAAAGAATATTCCGTATACAACGATACTAACAAACCATTTTCTATAATGATAGACTCCTCTTTTGAGTTTGCAAAAATGGAAACTTAGGCAAGTTCTTTTTGAGAAAAATGAAACTATGACCCATTTTGAGTTTGAAAAAATCGAAACTTAGGTAAATGCTTTTTGAGAAACATTTTCTTCTTATTCTTTTCTCTTTCTTTTATAAAAGATGACGTCGTTTATTTCTTTATTCCATACATTAGTGAATCTCTTTGACCATTATGCACAAAGATCGCGCAGGTCTATAGCGATGGGAATCGCCGACCTGAAAAGACATACTTATATGACACCAACAGAGGCCCGAACTTATGGAATTGTTGATTCTATAGCGGATGACTGGGAGGTCTAGGAAATCCATGATTTGAGATTACCCCTACTGACCGCCTTTAATAAGAGGACTCCGGTATAGGAGGAATCCGGTTAGGATAAATCTAAACCCTACTATTATGTATATGATTCAACATGCCAACTATTAACCAACTCATTAGAAATACAAGACAGCCAATCAGAAATGTCACAAAATCCCCCGCTCTTAAGAGATGCCCTCAACGTCGAGGAACGTGTACTAGGTTGTATGTGCGACTCGTTCAGATCATCAGCTAGAACAAAGGAAAGAGAAAAATTTTCCAGTATCATTGCTCCTATGCCTTTCATTGTGTATGAAATTTATGGTTTCCATTGGTGTCAATCCAATCACCTCAATTTAAGAATTCTCCATTGGTAGCAAATGGTTATCCATTAAGCGGAGGAAATCTTGGTTAAAATTGAAAAACAGACCGCCCTCTTGCAAGAACGGACTAAGAGGGTCAGCTACCCAGCCAATCCTCAAAATGAAATACCGTTACTGTATATGTAGATCTCGTTGTGAAAGGCCTAGTTACTGGAAAATTCATGGGTAGAGCCAAAGAATGTGAACTATACAAGTTACCAATAATATTCATTAAATAAAGTGAAAGGCTCCGGTGTATAGAGAAGACCTCACCGTTTAAGAAGTAACCATAGAAACGATGGAATCCACTATTTCGTTAGAATTTCTATTTCTTAGTTTCATACCTAGTAGAATACAATTTCGTATTTCGAGGTGAAATGACTAGAAAAAAGAAAAAATCGTGGTCGGGAAGGTTATAGTAGCCAAAGCCGTTGGAATTTTGACTTTGTCCATTGGAAACCCGTTTTGTTATTAATAGACTACGAAGAGGAAAAAGAATAATTGAAAGAAAATATGAAGAAATACCTAGGTTGCCTATTATGTAAAACTAGAAAAATCTCTTATAGTAAGAATTCTATTTTCTTTCGAAATTTTAGTCAGATAGATTTAAAAACGCATGATTTTTCATTCTCTAATGTTCTCAATAACGAACCTTCGAAATTGTCCAGTACACTTTTTTTTGCAACATCCGCAAAACAACCAATATATTTATAGGAGGAAAATATGAGCTTTCAACCATTATTCACAGTTTTCTTAAAGATACTGAATTCGGCAGCTTTCGTGGGCCTAGCCTGTGGGCTGATAACTGTATTCTCGATTAGACCTTCTTATTTTTTCCTTCTCGTCGAAGAGCCTGAGAAGAAGGTAGCAGCAATAACTGGTTTGATTCTGGGACAGCTCGTGAGGTTCCTATCGATTTATAATGCGCCTCTCCATCGATTATTGTGTATACCGCACGCAATAACGGCTTTCTTTCTACCCTACCTTGTGATTTCGTTTTTGTTTGACAATTTCCATCCCTCGTTTAGTATCAGTACCAGCAGCACTTTCAGCATTTTCCTGAATAGTTTCATTTTTCAATTATCCAACCAGATTATTTTACCAAGTTCACTGTCAGCCAGATTAGGCCACATTTATCTGTTTCGATGCAAGAACAAGCTGGATTTTCTAACGGGTAGTTTTGTTGGTTGGTCAATTGGTCAAATTTGTTTACTTTTATTCTTACAAAGATTATTCGCTTGGATATACAAATATCGTTTGAGGAGCGCTCAGAACCAACTTGTGTCAAAATGGAATAAGTCCATTACTAAGTACCTTGGGGAAGCATTTACGGCCTTTTTGGCCCAACGTGTGTCAGAATTTCTTAAGTACTGGAATAAGTACAGTACTAAGATTTATCAGTACCTTGCTAAACACCTTGGGGACGACTTTACGTTACTTGTGCGAGACTGTGAGTGGTTTGTGTCAGAAGTGCAATACTTGGTGTTAGTAGAGCTACTGCGAAACACCGGTCGGGTAATTACTATTTTCTTATATATTACCTCGGTCGTCTATGCAACTCGAATGCCGATACCCATGGTAACGTATAAACTCAAGAGCACCGTCGAAAGAACACTCCAACCCTCCCATCTAACGAGACAAATCGAAAAGTCTTACGCGTTCAGCGGGTTGGTGAATAATCCGATGACGAAAAACAAAATAAAACAAAGGGAATTCAAAAGGGAATTCAAAAGGGAATTCAAAAAATTGGTACCTAACCCTAACTCTTTGAATTTATGGGGAGTCTATGGGGATGTGGATCTGAATGAAGTTGTTGAACGCAGATTCACTGACCCCGACGAGTCGGTGTATCGGGATGTGGATCCGAATGAACTGAAAGTTGAAGAAGTGAAAGTTGAAGGCGAATTCACTGAACCCGACAAGTCGGTGTCTCGGGATGTGGGTCTGAATAAAGTGAAAGTTGAAGGCGAATTCACTGAACCCGACAAGTCGGTGTCTCGGGATGTGGGTCTGAATAAAGTGAAAGTTGAAGACAAATTCACTGACTCCGACGACTCGTTTGAAGCAACTGCGATGTCATTTTTCGAGCCTAACCGATGGGATCGTCCATTACGATACATAAGAAATCAGTTGTTTATGGGGGCTGTACAAGAGGGCACCTCACAATATTTTTTTGATACATGCCGAAGCGATGGAAAAGAAAGAATAGCTTTTACATATCTTCCTGCTTTGTCTTTTTTCAAGGAAATGATGAAAAGGATCGGGATATCTTCATCCACAGTAGAAAGACCCTCCTTTGATGAACTAGATAAAAATTGGCTTAATAATAACAAAGAAAAAAAAACAAACTTAAATAATGAGTTAAAAAAGAGAATGGAGGCTCTAGACACGGGATTTCTTTTTCGAGATATACTCGACAAAAGGACTCGGGTTTGTACGGATAAAACTATCAAAATTTGCCTACCAACAAAGTATGATCCTTTTTTGAATGGGCCCCATCGTGGAAGAATCAAAGAGGTGAAGTCCTCTCTGGACTTGAACACACCCGAGGTTGCCACTGCTCCAATTTCAATCAAAAAAAGTCCAATTCCAATCGAAAAAAGTCCAATTCCAATCGAAAAAAGTCCAATTCCAATCCAAACAAGCGAACCGATTCAACTAGGCGAAACTACTAAAATTGTTATTCCAGGCGAAAGTAGTGTAACCCCAATGAATCCAGTTCTTAACTTTTTTGAGTCCTGTTGTGAGTCCCTCGAGAATGCATCGAAGAAAAGAAATCAACCTCGGAGAAGAAAAAAGATTGCAAGGCGTTTATATGGTAAATATTTAAAATATCAAGCTCGTGGGAGAAAAACTAGTCAAACTTTCAAATCCCAAGCTCGTAGGAGAAAAAAGAGGCCCATTTTCAAATCTCGTGGAAGAAAAAACGGCGAAACCTCTCAATCTCGTGAAAGAGAGATTATTCAACCTTACGTACCTAGAGTTAGAAAACTCGTTGAGATAAATCGCATGATTGATACCCTTCTTCCAGGTTTCCTTCCGCATTCCCAAAAATATGAACTGAGAACGTTCGGGCTACTAGAAAGACAAAAACGACTAGCAAAAAGCAAATTTTTTTCTAATCCTTTGGCCAAATTATTTCAACGACTAGCAAAAAGCAAAATTTTTTCTAATCCTTTGGCCAAATTATTTCATGGTAAAAGGGACGGAAGAGTTGATTGGAACGAGCAAGAAAAAAATGAGAAAGAGCTAAGAAACTACGGTCTGCTTCAAAAATTGTATTTGGATCACAAAATTAGTAAAAAAGTCCCTCGATGGCGCTTTCTATTAATCAGCGAGCTGCAGAAGGAGGTAGGATTCAGTACTGTAACCGCTCCTAAGAGGCTGGACGATAAGAAGGAAAATGACTATGAGATTTTATCATACAAAATTAAAGACTTTAGTCTAAGTGAGAAGAAAAGAAGGTCGAAGAGGAAGAGGAAGAAGAGGAAAGGTACTCAAAAAGATGAAAAAACGGAAAAAACGGAGAATGAGATTGATCAAAAGACTGAAAAAACGGAGAATGAGATTGATCAAAAGACTGAAAAAACGGAGAATGAGATTGATCAAAAGACTGAAAAAACGGAGAATGAGATTGATCAAAAGACTGAAAAAACGGAGAATGAGATTGATCAAAAGACTGAAAAAACGGAGAATGAGATTGATCAAAAGACTAAAAAAACGGAGAATGAGATTGATCAAAAGACTGAAAAAACGGAGAATGAGATTGATCAAAAGACTAAAAAAACGGAGAATGAGATTGATCAAAAGACTAAAAAAACGGAGAATGAGATTGATCAAAAGACTAAAAAAAAGGATAAGACTGAAAAAACGGATGAGGAGATTGAGAAAGATATTCTGAATACTGATGAGCTTTTCCATCGCTTAACCAAAAAGGAAAGAAAGGAGATTATTAAATACGAGTTTTCGAACTGGGACAATTATCGTCCGGGTCTAATCAAAGGTTCTATGCGCGCCCAACGGCGTAAACGCATTGCTTTAAGATGGGTTGAACCTTTTTTTCATTCCCCTCTTTTTTATCACTTCACAACAAGTAGACTGGATATTTATTTCAAATTTAGCCAAGTGAAGGCCCTTGTTCAAAAATTGATAGATAACTTGAAAATCAAAATAAGCAAAAAAGCCCCCTTGCAAAAACAAAAAGGAAGAGAGACGAAAAAGAAAGGAAAGAAAGGAAAAAAAGGGAAAAAGGGAAAGAAAGGAAAAAAAGGGAAAAAGGGAAAGAAAGGAAAAAAAGGGAAAAAGGGAAAGAAAGGAAAGAAGGGGAAAGACTGACAAGAAGTATAAGAAGTGCAGGTATAAAAACCCTAAAATTCCTAAAATTCCCGATGTGGAGAAATGAGAGGAAGCAAGAGGACACGCAGCTATCGGATGCAGCTAAAGAGTATAAACAGTGGGCGGCAATCGACGAATGGGAGAGTAACGTTGACAATGGGCTCGGAATACGAACTTATTTCTTATTTTTGCAACGAACTTTGAGAAAATATGTTAGATTGCCTTTATTGATAATCGTGAAAAATAGTTTACGGTTCTTATTATTGCAAAAGACCGAGTGGTTTGTGGATTTCGAGGACTGGCAAAACGAGGTTCATATAGTAACCGACAATAACGGTAATGCTATACCCGGGGCAACACCGTGGATGAATTGGCCGGAGTATTGGTTCGAGGACGGTTTTCAGATCAAAGTTTTACATCCTTTTTCTTTGAAAGCTTGGCACACACCGTATGATGCCGAAAAAGTAAGCAAGTGGACTCTCTTTAT
>JAOWBW010002251.1:0-43611 GCA_026119855.1 Campanula takesimana
TTTATTAATTAAATACAAGATGAAATAAACTAACCTTGAAGATCGCATCCATGAACACGCACTTTAAGGTGCTAAAGCAAACACCCTCTATCGTATCAATATGTCGAACGGACTCAAGAACACCTTCTTGATTGATTGCTAGATCCAATGCTTGATGAACAAATGAGTTCTTCGTAGGAATTATTTTTCTTCTTTGATTATTGAATTTTGATGATCATAGATCTCAAAATTAATAATCCTACCTCTGTATATTTTATTGTTTCTAAAACAATGTGTTATGATTCCTAAAATCAACATTAGAGGCTGTCAAACTCGGCACCATATATTTATATGAGGGTTCGGCCTAATTCTATTGGGACTCGGGTTTCCTTCTGTAAGAAGAAAACTGAACAATCTGGCCAACCCCGTAAGGGCAGCCATACGGCTCTCTGGAGCCGTACTCCTCCTTTAGAGCCATACGGTCAGCAGATTGCAATTCCCAGATTTTTAGCCATTTCAATCCGTTTCTATTGTGTGTGACCCAATAGGATTATACAAAGTTGGCAACGAGTCCGAACAAGTCAGAACCCGTAAGTCATAAGCGGACTCTAGCAAGCCATTATGACTACCCAATTAGTATAACTTTGAAAGTCCAAAGTTACCTTATAGAACAAATCACAATCCCTTTGTCACGCGATATCATATTGGACATAAGTCATGGTTCAAGTCAACCTATAATTATGTTCATGTGAATCTAAAAATTGATATTAATAGTATTTATAATTGTGTATCAAGAACAATTTCAAAAATTTCATTAGAATAATTAAAAGTAGCCTTAATTATTACTCAAAGTTCCTTCGTAAAACCCATAAAAATAGGGGGACTATCATTCTGGGACAGAGGGAGTATTTATTATTTTGTTCTTCCAAGATGAGGATATAAAGTTCCATTATGTGATTAGAAATACTATAAGGCAAATCATATTTAATGGAGCACTTTCTTATTCAAAATAAGAAACATCCATTGTCTTCTAATGAAGAAACAAAAATAATATTTCTACTTAAAGTAGGAACATAATACCATTTGTTCAAAACAAACATTAACCTACTAGGTAAAGACACTTCGTAAGTTCCTATGATTAATGTTGCAACATTTGCATCATTATTACCATATAGGTTAATATTTACCTTTCTTAAGTAGTCTTTCTATTTCTCAAGTCTTAAACATTTATACAAATGTGGGATCCATATCCGGTATCTAATACCCAAGAACTTAGATGTAGAAGATTAACATAAATGCTTGAAGCGGTAGTCCTAGTACCATTTCTTTGATCTTTTAATTCAAATTGTAATTTCTTCAATGGTCAATCTTATTATCATGGTAGCAATTACATCATTTGGATTTTAGGTTTTAGCCATAAATATTTTCCTTTAAGCTTGACAACTCTTGTCTTGCCTTTATCTTAAACCCTTTTCTTTATTAACCGTAAAGTTTGAGAAGGTTTTCATTTGATATTAAGACTTAGCATTTTAAACATCAAATGTCGCTTATGAATTAATACATTGAAAGTTCCAAACTAACTTGATAACCAAGCCTTTTAAGGTGATCAATATGTCTCTCCATCTTCTAAACATGAGAACTTATTGATATACCTTTCAGTCATCTTATGAATGTTAGGCTTATTGTCAGTCTCAAACTCTTCTTGTCTTTCTTTCTTGTAGGAACGCTTCCTACGTAATTGCTTATCACATAAGGATTCATGTGTTTTAGATACTTCTCAAGTTCCAAACATATGGTGGCAAGTAATAAGACAATTGACATCCATAGAATCATCCACATGTTTCTAATTTATGTCTTTGTCCGTCCTTAAGGCATTAGGTTTATTAGGAATATGATTTATTAAGAATTCATAACTTTCGTTCTTGCTTTAGAACAATTCTTAAGCTCATGACTAGGTCAAGGAAGTTAATCTCATTCTGGGTAGATTACAGTGAGTATACATGATTAAAGTTTAAGACATTCTACAAAATATGCAAATAAATATACATCTATATTTCATACCATTATCATTTAGAGATATTTAATGTATTTCATAAATACTCCCACTAAATTATACACCTTCAAATACAATGATTATATAATATAATTTATGTGGGCTAAGATCCATATTTCACTTGATCTTACGTCCGCGAGGGCAAGCTACATAAAACCAAGCTATTTAGGTAAATAACTCCTTATCAATCATATCATATATGACTCTTAGATCCTTTATGAGATTTATTTAGACATCTAATGTCAAACATGTTTTAATCTCATCTGTGCCTTAGGCCCAAAACTCTTTGATAGCCTAATTAAGTCAAACCACTTTAAACGCATAGGAACCACTCTTTCACTCATCTTGCTCATAAAAACAGGGAATTAATGCGTCTCGCGAAGGTTAGAGCCCGCATAAAACTACAAGTGTACTTACAAGTGTTTTAATCAAGGGTTGGCACAAGACTTAAATTTTATGAAGGTTTATTTACATAGAGACATGCATCATATATTTAATTATGTCAAACATAATATAATATAGTCTTTGCATAATGTATGTTAACTAATCAAATTAATTAACAGAAGCAAAATCTTGTGATTTAATTATGAAGCAACATTATGGGGACGGATTCTAAATTCTCTGTAAACAATTTACAGATTGAATATTTCATCTGTGTGTCCAGAAACAAGGCGTAAGCCTGCCGTTGGCCCTTACGATGAATCAATCCAAATTTAGTTTCTTTCTCTGGAAACAATTTACACTTTGTTTATAGAGATAAATTCTAAACTTTTTGATTCCGCATAACATCTATTAATTGAGAGAACAAAACACACGGTCGAAACTAAGCCATAAGCCAACCACAATCCCGTACTAAGATCAAGAACCAAAATTCCTCACGGCCGATAGTAAGCCGAAAAGCAACCAAAATTCCATGTAGAAAAGTAACTTGTTTCAAGATCATTCATTGGCTCATCAATTTCATAGACTACAACAATCTTGTACTCTTCAGAATTCTGATTTCTGCAATTTTCTGGATTAAATCATATTTCAGGAAATACGGTTTCGAAAAACCTGCCATCTGAAACCAGATTCAATTACTGATTCGAATTCTGTAAACGATTTACAGAACAATCAGAAAACCAGAAAACAATACAAATCTTCCAGAAAACCCTAGGGCGCCGTACGGCTCTCTAAGAGGTGTACGCCTCCTAGGGCGCCGTACAGTGCCTTATTCCAGATTTCCAGAATTTTTAAATTCGATCGATTCCATTATCGTGTTCATGCATTAATCAGATTAAACCAACACGAATTTACAGATTACGAATTTAAACAGATCTAATCAGTATCATGAACAAACAATTTGTTACATATACAAATTAAATCTAAATTATCAATATATATAATCCAATTATTTATTGATAACCCTAACATGCAATTATTCATATGGATCAAATCAATATAATAATTACATAATCCCCATCTAATCATGCTCATAAACCCTAATCACATATTCATCTTATTATCATGCAAATTATATAACCGAATTAAATAATTTAAACATGATATATTAAAATAATCAACGATGAACGGGGCTCTGATACCACTGTTGGGTTTTGATGCATCATGCGCAACGGAAAAATAACATGAAATCAAACACCCATGAGCCCAGATCCGTCCATGTTTATTAAATTAAATACAAGATGAAAAAAACTAACCCTTGAAGATCGCATCCATGAACACGCACTTTAAGGTTCTAAAGCAAACACCCTCTATCGGTATCCACACGTCGAACGAACTCAAGAGCACCTTCTTGATTGATTTCTAGATCCAAGGCTTGATGAAGAAATGATTTCTTCGTAGAAATTTTTTTCTTCTTTGATTATTGAATTTTGATGATCATAGATCTCAAAATTAATAATCCTATCTCTTAATAATTTATTGTTTTTAAAACAATGTGTTATGATTTCTAAAATCAACATTAGAGACTATCAAACTCGGCACCATATATTTATATAAGGGTTCGACCTAATTCTATTGGGACTCGGGTTTCCTTTTGTAAGAAGAAAACTGAACAATCTGGCCAGCCCCATAAGGGCAGCCGTACAGCTCTCTAGGAGCCGTACTCCTCCTTCAGAGCCATACGGTCAGCAGATTTCAATTCCCAGATTTTTAGCCATTTCAATCCGTTCTATTGTGTGTGACCCAATAGGATTATACTAAGTTGGCAACGAGTCCGAACAAGTCAGAACCCGTAAGTCATAAGCGGACTCTAGCAAGCCATTATGACTACCCAATTAGTATAACTTTGAAAGTCCAAAGTTACCTTATAGAACAAATCACAATCCCTTTGTCACGCGATATCATATTGGACATAAGTCATGGTCCAAGTCAACTTATGTTGTCCAATTCTTTCTCGATCTTGAGTAGATTGATATGAGCAAATGATATTGATCACATCAATTAATTTGGGCATGGCCATGCACTATCATCAATCTCACTCATCGAGTGGGCTTAGCAGATATCTCTCTTGAGAGAGGGACAAATCCCAACTTGACTTATCATTCTTCCCTACAAGAATCCGATTATGCCAATCGTAGCCTTTATAACCACCCGGTTAAGTGTAGCGTTTGAGTACGTCAAACATAATGTTCATCATGTGGAAGACCATGATAATCTCAGGTCTAAGGATTCAAATGGTATGACTATTATGAGATTTAATTATGACATTTCACCATGACATAAATCTCATAACGGGTCAGTCCACTGCCTTATTCTCCAACAAGTACCCATAAGTTAAATTTGCATCTAATGCACATAATCATCATATGATCATCTATTAAACTTATACTAGCTCTTCATAAGTTCCAGGGACAATGATTATTATAATAAACATGCTAAAGATATAATAATCGGGTTTGTTATATCTATAACAATAAAGCTATGATGTAACGCATAGGCGTTTTTCAAGGGCCTAGGGCATAATATTCAACAGACCATTAATAGAGGTTGAGAAGATTGTGCCTACTGAGAAGATCCCGGAGGAGGAGAAGAGTGTTACACCAAAACCACCAGTTTTTGAACCGGATGTTCCATTTCTTGAGGCATTAAAAGAGCATCGCAAACCGGAGCCTGACAAGGTTATATTTGACACTTTCAAGAGGCTTGAGGTGAACATCCCATTTTTAGACTTGTTGTAGACTGTCCCGAGATATGAAAAATTACTTAAGGAGTTATGTATTTTGAAGAGGGATCAGAAAGCGAGAACTCAGAAGAAGGTGAAAATAAAAGAGCATGTGTCTGCAGTTTATCATAAGAAAATGCCCAAGAAGTGTACTGATCTGGGCATGTTTTTGATTCCTGTGTCTTTGGATGATGATTCTAAGCATATGGCTATACTTGAATTGGGTGCTTCAATGAATGTCATGCCTTATACATTGTTTGAAAAGCTCAAGTTAGGACCTTTACATGATACTAGAGTCGTTATACAGTTGGCGGATAGATCTAATGCATACCTTAAGGGAAGGTTGAGGATGTACTTGTCCGGGTTGGTACATTCATATTCCCTGCTTATTTTTATGTTTTAGAGATGGACACGTGTCGCGCCCCAGACCCGTGGTCCTACTTGGCCCCACGCTCGGGACACGAGTGGAAGACGTTATAAAACATTTTAGGAAATTTTTCGAAATGTACTTTAGTAAAGTTTAACATAATCCACACTTGAAGTTCAAAGACTTCCACTAACTTTCAAACAAACTTTTCAAACAACTTTCACAAACGGAAGTATTTAGCCCGAAGGCTTACAGACTTTTATACAATTGTACAAACACCGACATTATCCAAATATAGGTGTTACAAGATGATAAAGTCAAGGAAACTCTACCCAAAAGGTTATACATATATGTAATGTAACCTTGACAAAACTCATATCCCAAACTCTTACCACCAAGACATCCTCCCGTGCAATTATCCTATTCCCTGGACTCGCCTTTATCTAAAACAGTAAACAAATAAGGGGTGAGAATGAATCTCAGTAGGCTACTAAAATACAACTACGTTACATGCTGATATGATAATCATAAAGAAACTAGTATACTATTACCAGGAGTGCAACAACCATCCCAAAACATTACTTTCAATTTTATTTCATTCTTTTTACCGTCTCACAAATAATAGAATAATTTTCTTTTATTCCATTTAAATATTTTACCATCCCAAAAGTATAAGTATAATTTTTCTAATATACTAGTATACTCATTTAGGGATACTTTCATTCATTACCCCGCCCCATGAATAATAGTATAAATTTTATAATATACTTATTTAACATTTAACTCAAGTTAATATTTTACCGTCCCACAAGTAGGAGTATACTTTCAAACACTTATACTAACATTCTCAGGATATAAACATACTCCATATACATCCTTGCATACAAACCAAGTCACTTCCCCAGTATAATTATACTCCCTTTGTCCCAGATAAACAAGTATCACAAATAAATTCTTTTCACAGTAATTTCACCACATATCACACATATAGCAAATATATGACCATTTTACTATTTAAGGGGAATTAGTAACTTACCTATTTCCAGAAAAAAGTATCGCAGAAATATGTTTTGTTCGGATAGAAATGACCTACTCAACGCCCTGATCATTTTTATATAATTAGTTTTTAAAACGGATAAGTAAATAAAAAGAATTAAATCGAAATGGGTTGAACTTACCTTTTTCTTTGTGAACCAGAGAGAGAGTAATGAAAAGGAAGAAGTTGAAATGTTGCATACGTAGAGAGAGAGAATGGTGAGGATAAGTATATAAAGATTTTTATAAAATTTTCACTTTGGTCCCTCTACTTTCATTTTGAGCAAATAAGCTCCTGAACTTTAAAGTTACACTTTGGACCCTAAAGTTTCAACTAACTCATTTATTCCTTTTAACAAAATTTCTACTAACACTTTAACTAACACATATGCTCAAATAATATATGCAAGTCATAAAAATATTTTCTAACACATAAAATGCATATAAAAGTTCCATTTCAAGTTAAGAAAATTAGGGTGGTTTTGGGGTCGTTAAAACACGGATCCTAAGGCTCCCATTCTGTTGGGGAGGCCGTTTATGTCTACGGCTCATACTAAGTTGGATGTTTCGAACGGTTCTTTGACTATGGAGTTTGATGGGGATTTAATGGAGTTCAATATTTTTGACACCAAGAAAGACCCTAGGATGTTCGTGGGTTGTGTTTTATGGATGTAGTAGAGCCAAAGGTAGAGGATGTGTCCAAGGTTTGTAGTGGGAATGATGATGAGACGATTGGTTTAGAGATATCGGCGGTAAAACATGGACCAAGAAAGGTGAAAGATCTTCTTGAGCACCGAAAACAAGCATATGGAGGTGAGGAATAAGTGATGATGGCTAGTGGTCCGATGGAGAAGAAAGGAGGCTTGAGAACGATGATTGCAAAGAAGAAAGGATTCATGAAGACAATTCGAGCTCAAACGGGGTGGAGTGTGCACTGATGAGGTACCATTTATTCCCTTACGTTTAAATTGTCCTTATATTTTTATTCACTTTTACACACTAAGAACACTGTGTAGTTTAAGCGTGGGGAAAGATTAGTAGTGTATAGTATGCATTTTTCTTTCTAGGTTAGTAGTTTTATTTCCAAAATTCAAAATAAATAAATAATAATAAATAATAGAGAGGCTAAGTGAAAACCCGAAAGGGCGCTTAGGCAAAAGGTGAGGATTGAGTAATAAAATATCAGACATCCACCAGAGTGAATACATAAGGGAGGTTTGGAGTTTCGGGTAGGATACACTATTGGAGTAGGAGGTTCGGATAGTGGAGTTTTGGTTAGAAATCCTCGTTCTTTTCTGGATATATAATGGGTGTAGGTGTTTTGTGATGAGGTAAGTTTTGTACATAATTTTAAATCATATACAAAAGCTTTATTAATCATATACAAAAGCTCTATTGCTAGGGTTTATAAACCTGATCAATTTATTTATCCTTGTAATCGATCTTTGCTAGAATTTTGTATTTATTGTGCCAGTGTAGAAATTCACCGTAGCATCTTCCTAGTTTATGCATGTGCCATGATAAATTGTGAAGTGGGTAAAATTAGATGATTATATGTGTGAAATAATCGTAGAAATCATTCTTGATCTTAGTTTCTTAAATCAATCAAGCAATTAATATTGAGATATAGACTGTGCCAGTTAGATTTAATTATTGATAAGGGTTTCTAGTGAGTGTGCCACTGCTAGTGACAATTCTGAAAGAAGAAACAGAGATTGAAATAAATCTCGTAATCAAGTGAATAGGGTAAAAAGTGAAAAGAGATATCGATGATGATTGAATAATTAGGTGGGGACGGAATCAAATCTGAAGTGCTTTTTAATTATTGTTTTTGTTCATAAGTAGTTTCAATTCTTGTTTTAGGATTTAATAATTAAACTTTTCCCCCAATCTTGTCAAGTGACAATTACATAAACAAATAACCGTTCTTCGTGGATCGATTCTGGACTTATTCCTAGCTACATATTTTTAGAACCTAGTCTAGGTTTAATTTGTAGGTGTGCGAGTAATCCTATCATTTTCCAAAAGTGGTCGTCCTTTGTAATGGATGAAGAGGGGAGTATTTATAGGTGAGAAAAGATGCTTTTGGTGCCAAAACAGGGTCAACATTCAGAGATTTCCGGGGCAAAATCGACATTGATGAGCAAGGGAGAGATTCTTGGAAAAAATCTGTAACTGATGACCAGAAGCGCGCGTCTCCTGCCTTGAGGATGGAAGGCGCATGCCTATGACCCAAGGGGGAGGAGGCGCCTGACTCTGAAATGATTTTTTTGACAGAATAGACTAGAAAGTTAGGACTGTTATTCAGTTTAGTCCCCAGAACTGATGAAATCAGTTAGGAACTTAACAGAAGTAACAGAAACTAACAAAAACCACTTAAAACAAAGTAAACACACAAATTAAGCATGCAATCGGGCTGAGCGGTCTAAGGCGGGGTGTCTATAGATCCCCTCGACGATGTGGATTGCGAAGCAAAACGCGTCGACGAAAGAAAGACATCCGTCGAGGACATCACGAAGAAAAACAAAGACTTGATGAAAGCAGAAATTTTTGAAATTGCAAGGGATAAAGATGCGTCCTCTGTATGGGTGACTTTGGAGGATTGATGATGAAGAGGTGGTGACATTCAACGGCTCATCGTGCCAGGATGCGTCCCAATGGGGGCGGCTTTGTTGATGCATAGGTGGTGACATTCAATGGCTCACCATGCCAGGATTTAGAGTCCGAATAACAGACTTTTCTTGAGCTGAATCCGATGTGGAGGACCCATCATGCTCGTTTAGAGTCCGATTAGCGGACTTTTCTTTAGCTGAATCCGATGTGGCGGACCCGTCATGCTCGCTTAGAGTTTGATTAGCAGACTTTTTTTGAGCTGAATCCGATGTGGCTGACTCGTCATGCTCTCTTGATGATTATGTGATTTTAATGCTAACCTTTGGTATACCACTTAGGCTTGCGAATGATCGCTGTTGCTTCCCGGAGGACTCACACGGCACATGTTTGTCGTGGTAGATTTGTAGTGTGACATCTGTTGCTTGACGAGAATGGTGATTTTTGATGGCTCATTGTGACTGAATCTTGTGAAGCCATGATTTGTGGGGTACGGGCACAGTTGACTACGAGTTGTTGTTTCGCTTGAAAGCGCCGGGTTGGCCCGAAATTAAACGCTTGTTGCAACTGTCGGATAAATGACATCCGTTGCGAAGTTGTAGCTTGGACAGACCGATGGGAAGGCATAAATCTGATGAGAGTGGGGACATATATGGGATGCTTTTACTCCTTCAAAAGAGTGTGTGGGAAGTTGCACTTTTGACCTGCCAGAGCACGGGAGCTATGCGCATCCGGCCTGCTAGGTGAGGAGCGCCCGCGTTTCAGAGGAGTAGCGGGAGACGCGCACCTTTCGCCTTAGTTCAGCATATAAAAACCGAATCTTCTCATTTTTTGATGAGCCAACTTTGAAAAATCCTCAAAACCCTTAAACCCTAGGCCGGATTTCTGCTGAGAAAACTCTTGTAAACACATTCTTTGTTGATTTTGGCTCAATCTTGCTAGGAATTATGTCGAGTTCTTGACAAACCGTTTGAGGTCCCGGAAGAGGGTGAGGTCCCTGAAGTTGGTGAGGTCTCCATGGACCCGAGGGCTTTCACTTATGAGTTCCATACTCATATTTCCCATTTTGTTACCGTAGTTCTCGTATGAATTGTACTCTTTCCTTCGTTAATTTCGACTTTCCAAGTTGTATCATAGTTATTACTGCATGGACTGACGTTACTGTTGGATCCTTTTGTTGATGTTGTTGCATGTAGGTATGCTATACTGTCATTCTTATTTTGACATAACCCTTGCATTTTCCTTGCAGCAATGGTCTCAGCTGTCTGTGATCAGAGGCGGGTCTTATGAACCAGCCTCCATATGGCAAGGTTTGCCTGAGAATGTACAGAGTCGGGTGCTGCGGACCTATTTCGGTCCCTTTGTGTCGAACATGCCGGCCTTGAAGAACGATCCTGACATACTGTAGGCCTTGAGAGATAGGTGGTGGGATAACACCCACACCTTCTACTTGCCGATGGGCGAGGTGACCTTGACGCCGACTGACTTTACGGCTTTTACCAGGTTACCTTTTTCTGGTACTAGTTGTTCCTTGCTCTGCTAGAGGCGTTGCCCGCACTCCAGCTGAGTTGTTGGCTTTGGTTGATCGTTCCTTTCTAGTGAAGAATTCTCGGGTCGAGTGGAGGCATTTTAGGAGCTACTTCCGTACCCTTCCAGTTGAGCGGGGTGTTACTTCTGACAGGGTAGATGGTGTGGCCCGCTATTTTTTGTGGTTTACCTTGTCCCATACCCTGTTCGCGGCTAGGGGGTGTTCAACTTCGTTTGCACTATTGGATTTGCTGGCTGATCTGGATGGCGAAGCTCAGTATAACTGAGGAGCAGCAGGTTTGGCCGCTTAAAGTTCATGACGGGTCTGCCAAAACCAACTCCCTTAAATTCTAAGCCTGAAACTCCCACCAAAACCAACTCTCCAACTCATTCTAAACAACCTTCCCATAATACTACTTCTTCCTCAACCAGATCTGAAAGTTCTAGTTCTAGTTCTCTACCATCACCTTCTACCAAACTTTCTCCACTTCCTTACAATTTACAAAATCTTTCTGATCCTAGCGTGCCTTCTTCCTCCCGCACGCCTACTGACATCGCGCCTGTCATTTCTTCAATTAAACAACAACTTACTCAGATTTTGGATGCCCAAGCCAACATTCAGAATCAGTTCAATGAGCATGTCACTCAATTGAATAGCTTGTGCTCCTCGATTGATACATTTAAAGGGGAGAAGATTTTAACAAAGGCTGAAGTCTCTGAATTGCTCAAATCCTTTAAAGAGAGATTGTGTGATGATTTAATATGGTATTGAGTAAAGGGGTTGTGATTTCAAATGATAGTGCCTCACTTGAAAAATTGAAGAGTTGAAAAAGACAGTTTCTGAGGCCACCACAAAATTGTTGAATGATTTGTGAAGACTGCACCTAGAGTTGCGCTTGATGGCTCAAGTGTGCATGCTCATATTCATCAATCTACCATTCTCTCCAAAGTTTATGTCTTGAAAGAAATTGTTGTAACTCATTTTGGAGTTGAACACTCTCACGCAGATGTGCGCCTGAACAAAATCTCCACTAGCATTGAAAGTACCCAATGGGCTATTGAGTACACACTCCAAAATGTTATTGAGAGTATGGAAAATGAGTTCCAAGTAACTCAAAGATCTATTGATAAATATCACAATGCAGATGCTGAACATTTTGCCTATATCAAAGATGGAGCTAGAGCTACTCTCAATGCTGTGGATTGCGCAAGTGAAACCCTAACCACTGTCAGCTAGAAGATAGATTTTGTAGATGATTTGGTGCGCCCTAGAGATCTTGATGACGCGCCTAGTGACCCTTGATGTGTTCCTCTATCAGTTTGTTTTAGTTCAATTTGTTTGTTTTTAGTTTGTTTCTTGTTTAAACTCTTAGTAATTTTAAGTTAGTATCTTTTGTTGTGCTTACATGTTTTAGCACCTGTTTTTTGATTCTCTTGTAACTTGTAATATGTAACGCTTATCATCAGACAAGTTATTAATGAGAATATCTGTATTTCATTCTCTTTAAAACCTTGTTCATTCAAACTTCTTGTTTGTAGAGCAATTAATGCATCATTTTTTCAAAAATCATACGCATAAAACATAACTGCTCATATTTTTATGCATATTGTGTAAACAATCAGTTTAAGCACATTCCAAACTTAAACTCATATTTTTTGAATGTGCTGATTGATTATTTCTATCTTTCCAAATTATAAGTTTTAATCTTTAAGGATAGATTAGAAATCTATAACATTGGTTGGTGTGTGCATTAACTTGAGGTATGATTTACCAAATTTAAACCTTTTGGACATACTTTTATCAAGTATAATGTTTTGCCTTTGTTATAGTAGGAAAATGCATCAATCAAATAGGGGGAGATTGTTGTGTATGTCCACTTATATCTCACGTTTTTTATGTTAGATTTGATTGATATATTACCTAAGTTATAATTTATGGACTTTAGGACCCTATATAAGAAGTATGTATACTTCATTTTTTTTAGATAGTCCTTTTTATAGACTAGGCTTTGTAATAGGATCAATACCAGAAATTTTCTAAGTATCAGAATTTTTAGTGCGCCCCAAACATCAGTATGGCGCGCCCTCATACTTCAGATAGGAACGCTCAACATGTACAAGTTGGTGCGCCTCTCTAGTGATACGCCTTTTCAACATATGATACGCTCATTCATTTAAAGCACCAGATGATAAAAAGGCGCGCCTATTCATTGGTGCGCCCCATACAACTTCCAACACTTAGACAAAATTTAAAGACTTGTGAAGATATGAAGACTTCAGAATTCAAACTCAAAGCCAAAATCCAACGGTGAATCAAAGTTTTGAGAGCACCCAAGATGAAGACGTCTGTCCTCAACAACTCTTAAATACTTTGTGTCTAACGACTATAATTGGACACGTGCTCCAATCAACGAGCTCCAACACATGGATTCTCAAACGGCTACATTTCTCAAGCTCACTATTAATACCTCATAACTTCAAACATTTAAATATTTAAAGTTTAAAGAGCCTTGAAACTAAGAACACACACTCACCTCTTCATGTTTGGTCACTTAGATCTTTCCTGAAGAGATACACTGGTTTTAGTCTAGGATTTGTTGTTTCATAGATAATAGATATTGAGTTGATCATACAAAAGTTGTAATCTGTAATCAAACTCATAATATAAGATCTCCATTAGAAATCCAAGACTAACCATCTTGGTAGAGGACGTAGATCTTTTCACGATCGAATTTCTCCAAATAGCGCTCCTTTCTTACTTGCAATTTACGTTCAAGTTTTCAATTTCATCTTACTACTTGCTTGTTTGCTATTTACAGATTTTGAATATTGTTGTGTTTGTGAGTCATTGCCTTAGTTTCTTTTTACACACTCTTTAAGGCAAATTACTCAGTGTTTGTGTGCGCTCCTTTTCATTGTTTGCGCTCCTTTACTTAACTAATTTCTGCCGTGCATTTCACTCTATCTTTGAAGCGCATTTCATAGCACTTAAAAGACTTGGTGTGCATTTGCAATTTTGTTTTCAAGGGCGAAAAGAATTTCAAAACATCTATTCACCCCCCTCTAGCTATTTTTCATACCCTTGTTTCCCTTTGGGACAACATTAACCATTCCCAATTGCCACCCTAAGCTCGGGCAATAAGCATTTGAAGAAGATCTGCTTTTGTTCCTTTGCCTTAGGAGGATATTGAACTTCAGCTAGCTTTAGGGGTGGCAAATTGGGTGTTTTGGGTTTACCCATTAAAGTTAAAAATCCATTGGATACCCAGATATTTTAACTTTAATGGGTAAACCCAAAACACCCAATTTGCCACCCCTAGCTAGCTTGTGGTTCCACCTCTTGTAGAAGTCATAAATGGATTCGCCGGGCCTTTGCATAGTGTTCTCCAAACCAGTGAGGTTAACATGCCAATCCAAGTTTGACTGATATTTCTCACAGAAGATAGTGGTGATCTGATCCCATGTTTCTTTTTCGGTGGGATCCAAACCTAGAAACCAACGGAGGGCAATCCCATCTAAAGTGGTGTGGAAGACTCAGGCCATCTGCTCGTTAGTATAGTCTTGGGCCCTCATAGCTAGTACATAGCTGTCAAGGTGAGTCTTAGGGCAATAAGTACCATGTAAAGTGGAGACTTTTGGCATCTTGAAGTCTCTAGGGAGGGAACCCACATTACTTGGGTTGATAGTCTTGACGACAGAAGCGGCTTGCTTACTAACCGTGTCTGTCAGCTGGCAGATCTATTCCTGCATGGAAACTACCAAAGGATGGTTGGAGATGCCAGAGTCAAAGTTAACTTGAGCAGCAGGAGGAACGGTGGAAATTGTAGGAGCGGCGGCACCAAGGCTCAGTGGTAATGAAGGAGGAGATAACTTGCTAGTGGACAAGTAACTACCCATCATCTTGATGGATGGCTCATAGGGATTTATGTGCTTATTGGTGGTTGGTTTCATGCCGTAGACTGGTGGAGGAGGAACACTCTGGTAGTTGGGAAGCTTGAAGGGGATAGCATCTTCATTAGCGGGATAAGTAGTGGGCACTTCTTCATCCTCAATAAAAACCACTTCTTCCCCTAGGAATCTAGTCTCGAATCCTTCCTTCTTCATTTTTGTTTGAAGATGACTCTTGAGCTCCTGGTTGTAACTTTCCAAGGTACGACCTTGGTCTTCAAGCTTTGTGATATGGAGCTGGAGGCTAGCAAAGAAGTGGCAAAGTTGTTGCGGGATATCAGAGAACTTGATGCTGGCAGCAATCTCGGGATCATTAAGAGGAGTAGAGACCTGTGGTGCAGAGGTGTTAGGAGTAAAGGGCTCAGATGACGGAGACATTTCTAGAGTAGAGTCTGAAGTTGGAGACTGAGGAAGGCTCAAACATTATAGTCGACCACCGGAACAGACCCAAACTTGCTTCTCTATAGAGGTAGGGTAGGTGAAGTTTAGGACGGGAAAGGCTCATGCAATGTATTTTGTTATTCATAAAATGGTACAATATTTACATCCTAATTGGTTGGAAGGGATACCCCTTTAGGTTGCTCTTTACAAAACCTGGATCAGTGGAGGCCATCACTACGTCTATAGACCCATCGTTTTTACCTGTATTGGACACCCCCAAACGGACAAGTTTGGTGAGGGTCTCATAGGGCAAGAGACTTCCACCGACCTAACGGATCCTAATGACTAACCCTTGATTATAGGCATTTAACGTAACATTGATGTTACTTCCGTTAAATTATTAACGAGTAGAGATCTTTGTAAAGAGTTTCACTCGGCTTACATTATGCACGTTCCTCATAGGGAATCAGTTTTTTGTGTTTTTGTCTAAAAAGATCTTGACTCATTAACGAATTAACGGATGACGGCATGAACGACACGTTATTTGTTTATAAAGAAAAGCTAGTCAAAGTTTGGAGTGTCCTAGACTCTAAAAGAGTGTATGGTTCAGACACAGGCAAGGGTAAACCTTGACCGCTCGCAAGCGTACATTGTGTGTTAGTGTTTAAGACCGGATCCAAGGATTGCCTATGTTCCTCTCATACGAAAAGCTCAGGTCAGCATATATAGTTATTAAAATAGGGAGATGAAGAAAAATCATGCATATAGTAGGGGAGGAGAAAGAAACATGCAAGATAATCACATCCTAGAGTGATTATTACACCATCGATATAATCGATATATGATCATCACTACTCATTGTAGGAGAGTTAATGATCATGGCAATATTTACCTAAAGATTAGGGTTTAGAAGTAGTTCCTAGATCGCATTAGGGTTCGATGAAACCCTAGGATCATCATAGGATATGTATAACATGTACATATAAATATCAATACCCTAATTATAGCAATATAACATGAGTTTAATCTAAGATCATCATGAATGCATGAAGAACATGTGAACAAACATGTATAAAGGAAGATCAAAACCCTAAATCTAGCATTTATGAATGAATAAACCCTAGATATAGCATGCATATTATGAACACCATCATGAATATATGAATAACACAATTAGCATAGGCAAAAAAGTAGATCTAATCCTAAGACCATGGAAAGAAAATAGTGTTGGGAATGCTTATTATAAACCACTCCTATTACCTAGATTTGATTGATCCAATAACCTGATTTTACTTTTTGTGGACTTTAGGTTATATTGTAAGAAGTGTTAAAACTTCATTGTTAGAATAGTCCACTTTAGTAGAATAGGCTTTTGATGAATAGGTCTTAAACTTTTCTAAGTCTGGAAGACTCAAGGTCAAGTTGCTGACCACAAGTTACCTGAGGTCACTTGACCGCAAGGTTACCTGAGGTCTCTTGACCGCAAGTAAAGAAGTCCAAGTAACCAAGTTTTATTCAAACTTAACAATGGTCACACTAGTGTCCAAAAATATGGTTAGTTTGGAACGTTGCAAAATTCAAATTTCAAATTTGAATACAACTGTCAGTTGGACCACCACTACTCTGCAACAAAAGGACAACTCAAACTAAGCTCCAATCAGAATTAAATATCTCATTGTCCTTCAACTTGGACCCCAAGTATTTCAAACGGCTAATCTCTCATTCAAGGCTATAAATAGTCCTTGAGTTCTTCATTAAACATCGCTGAGATTCTAAGAGAGAAATTGCTATTGAAATTCTTGGTGATTGAAGATCATACTCAAGATTTCCAGAATCCTTTGAATCTTCAAGTATTCACCTTCAAAGATCTCTAGCAACATTCAAATCATCTCAAGCCTTGTAACACACAAGATTCATTAGGCTCTACAATCACATAGATTGAACCATTAGGGATTGTAGACACCCTGCCTTAGACCACTCACCCCGATTGCACATTTGATTTTGTGTTTCTACTTGTTTTAAGTGTTTTTCATTAGTTTTTGTTACTTCCATTATGTTCCTAACTGACTCTGTTAAGTCTAGGGGCTAAATTGAAAAACAATTCTAACTTTCCAGTCCATTCTATCAAAAATTCCTTTTTAGAGTCGGGCACCTCTGCCCTCTGAGGTCAGACGCGTGCGCCTTCCGCCCTAAAGGCTGGAGGCGCGCGCTTCTGGGCGTCAGTTACAGATTCTCTCCAATAATCCCTCCTTTGCTCAATTTACATGATTTTGCCCGAGAAATCCCTCCTTGTTGACTCTGTTTTGGCACAAAAAACATCTTATTTTCACCTATAAAAACCCCCATTCTCCACCATTTCAAAGGAGGAAGATTTGAACACAAGAAAACTATACACAAACTCTCCCAAAAAAGGATTTCAAGCATTTCAAGACATTTCCCAAAGAAGTTCTTGAAGTATTAAAACTTTAGGTATTTTTTACTATTTTCTTTCTCTCTATTCCATCTCTACTTCTTTTATTTTCATCAAGTGTGCAATCAACCCAAACCATTTTGGGACATGACACCAAAGGATACTTCATTACATTGAAGTTGGCCAAGGAGTTATCTCCCTACATTCCAAACTCTTTCAAACCCCTTAAAACTCATTTTTAAAATATAGGAATAACACATTTTATCATGTAGACTATGAACAAGCAAGACCAACGTTAGTTGGGCGAAATGGGTGTTTAAGTACTTCCTATTTCGTAACCTAACCTCCGAACCACAAATACACGAATCTCTGGTTTTTCATAAACAAAACTTAGGACATTATTAGGTTTTTCTTATGTTCCTCTAAAACATAGGTGGCGACTCTAACAAACGAAAAACCAAACGCGACCGAATAGTGGGGCGCCCCGCTCGCACCGGGGTATCTACAGTGGTAACTCCGCTGGGGATGTTTGAGGGTTAAACTTGTTAGATATTATGCCCTAAGCCCTTTAGAAAGGCCTATGCGTTACATCATAGTTTTATTGTTATAGAGATAATAAACCCGATTATTATATCTTTTGCATGTTTATTATAATAATCTCCGTCCCTAGTAATTATGAATTTCTTATATAAGTTTAATGGATAATCATATGATGATTATGTGTATGTGATACAATTAGACTTATGGGTATTTGTTGGAGAACAAATACTGGACTGACCCCTATAAGATTTATGTCATAGTCAAATGTCATAATTAAATTTCATATAGTTATATCACTTGAATCTTTAGACCTGAGGTTATTACAGTCTTCCACTTGATGAACATTATGTTTGACATATTCAAACGTTACCTTTAATCGGATAGCTATAAATGATATGATTGGCATGATCGGAATCATGTAGGGAAAGGTAATAAGTCAAGATGGGATTTGTTCCTCTTTAGGAGAGATGTCAAGCTTGGGCCCCTCGTTGAAAAGTATTGATGAAATGCATGGCCGCGCTCAAATGAATTGATAGGATCAATGTAATTTGTGTTATCAATATATTCGGGATTGAGAAAGCATTGAACAAGGTAAGTTGACTATTGACCATGGCTTACGTTCAATAGACATCGTGTAACAAAGAGATTGTGATATGTTCTATTTAGGAAACTTTGGATTTCAAAGTTATACTAATTGGGTAGTCATAATGGCTTGCTAGAGTCCGCTTATGATTTACGAGGTTTGAATGGTTCGGACTCGTTGCCAACTTAGTATAATTCTATTGGGTCACACACGCAGAACGGATAATTAAAAGGAACGAAAAACGAGGAAAAACTGGATCCTACTGGAGGATCCGTACGGATAGTTTTGGAGCCACCAAACCAATCCATACGGATGGTTTGTCCCAGAAGAAACAGTTTTCGGTAAACTTATTGTTGGATAATAAAACCTAAGTCCTAAAGGGTTTTAGAGACCCCTTATATATAATGTGGAAAACCGGGAATTGTTCACATAAGATTGATTTGAGAAATCACAAACTCTTTCTTGGAGAAAGAGAATACACATAATATACTAGGATTATTAGGTTTGATTACTCCCAATTATAAAACCATAATAATCATAGGACCAATTGATGAATCGTTCTTCATCAAAGTTTTTCAATCTGAAGAACCTAGCAGCCAAGTTCAAGAATCGTTCTTGAATCCGTTCGAAGTGTGGATCACCGGTAGAGGATGCTTTTCTTAGCATCTAAATCCAAGGCTTCATATTTCGATCTACAAGGGTTAGTTTCATTCATCTTCATATTATGAATTATTGAACATAATGGATCTAGGCTTTTAGGTTTTTCATGTGATGTCTTTCACTGCGCATGATTGCATGAAACCCAATAAAACTTGTGTATTGTTCATAGTCTACATTGTTTTCTGGGCATTCTGGTTCCTGATGTTGGGAAGCGTGCGCCTCTGGCCTTCCTGGCCTAAGGTGTGCACGTCCCACATCAAGGACTAGAAGCGCCCGCGCCCTGCGTGTTCTTCCTATTTTTCTTTTCTGTGCTATTCACTTCTGCAGGGGTTCCAAAGTATATTCAGGACCAGGGCAATCCCCTGAGCCCAAATGTCTGACAGGTTTTACCCAGAAGCGGGTGCCTCTCAGTTATAGGGCGCAAGGCGCGCGCGTCCCATCTTACAGGCTAGAGGCGCACGCTTCTGGGCAGTTTTCCAGAATATGAACGGGTTCCCAGAACTGGACAGAATGATGGGGTGTGGGCACAGTTGCCTGCATCAGGACTGATTTGGACCCTTAACTGTTTTTTATATGTTTTTTCTTTATTTTATTAAAAAAAATGTTTTGTCATATGAGTTTGACCTCAAACTACGTGCACTAAATCTCCTATGAATTGACCACTATCGAGTCGCACAAAGTCCATAACCCCAAACCCGTCAAGGCCTGTCCTAGGAAGTTTCAAGCTCCACTCGACCTTGACTCTTTTGAAGCGGTAAACTTCAACCCGTGGCGTAGTTCACGACTACATGCCGGGGGTGACCTTTAAGCCTCTCTTTAACAGAGCACAAGCCAACACATTCTAGTTAAGGCCTACATGTGCCGAGATTTCCCTAAACTAATGTTTTCAAATCATACATGCAGTTTCCGAAGGAAACAAGTGGTTATTATGGACAAAATAAAACTTCATCCCCGCATGCATGCTTTACTACATTAATTTAGTTTAATCCCGTCACATGTAGGATTCACAAACGTGGTGGAATCCGATGAGTATATGGGACCACAAGAAGGTCTATATACTAGTGTGATGATTCCACTATTTTCTTAGAAACCCCAAAAGGGACCCCGTCCCTCCAACTTATATATATATATATATATATATATATATAAGAGTCTTTTTCTTTATGTTGTTCGAGTCGTGTGCCCATTGTGTGTTAAAGCCTCTCCATGGACCGAAAGTGTTACTCAAGACTGATAAGGGCCTCTTCTTCAATTTAGGTCCGATTGGTACTTACCGCATTTACCGAGACTCAACAAACCGGCTAGTTCGCGAATTAATCACTCCGACAACTCCAATAGCATCAATGGCCGGTCCTCCTGCAAATGACTCCAACACCATCAATACCATGTCCCTCGAACAACTATCTGCTTTGGTCCAATCTCTCCAAGAGCAAGTCTCCACTCTCAACAAGGAGGCTCAAAACAAACATGAATTTTGGCAAGCTCACCTAGAAAGTGAAAGGGAGGCTCACGAATCCTAAATGGACCAAATGAAAGCTAAACTCGTTAAGCTTTCCAAAGGCAAGAATAAGGATGACACCGAGGAGTCCGAGTCGACCGAGGGTTTGTTTGAAAGCCCGTATGTTAGTGTCCGCAACAAGAAGGTGGGAGAACCTAGCACCTAGAGAAAAGATCACAAAATGGTTGACTCAATCATGGCATACATCGACCAACGCTTAAATGGGCTCAATTTGGGGCTAGGCTCCGACACAAGCCTTTATCAATCATCAATTCTCATGAGCACAATGGCCGCTCTCCCTGACAAGTTCAAAATGCCCGACATTAGCAAGTTCAAGGGAAACTCTTGCCCTATGGCCCACATTGAAACTTACATATGGGCCATGGTTCCAAAGAAAGTCTCCCCAAATGTGATGGCACAATGTTTTCCACTTACTCTCGTGGGGGCCGCAAAAGATTGGTATGCAACTCTCCCACTCACCATCCGTCTTGATTGGGATGCCGCCATGCTTGCCTATAAAACTCAATATCAAGGCAACACTACTCACCGCCCAACAAAGAAGGAACTTGAAAGTACCACCCAAAGGGACAATGAGTCCTTTATTGATTTTACAAGGAGGTGGAATGATAAACTTGCCGAGATAGTGGAAAGGCCCAATACGAAGGAACAAATGGACATCTTTCTCAAGTGTCTCAAAATTGATCTCCGCACCCACCTAAGTGGGGCTTGCTACTCCGACTTTGCTTAAATGTATGAAGCGGGGGTCCGAATTGATGACCTGCTCAAAGAGGTAAAGAAAACCACTCCAAGATTCCGCTACAACGCCGCCTCTAATTTAACAAAAGAGGCCTCCGTTAATGCCGTCGCCACCGACAAAGGGAGCTACAACAAGGTCCCTCCGCCCCAAGGCAAAAAGTTCCAAAATGATCGTGTCTACACTCCTGTCCAAGGCATGACTCTAACCGAGGTTTTCGAGGCTCTCAAGGCCAAAGGGAAAATTACTCCTCTACAAGGATACAAGCCCAAAATGATCCCCGCCAACCATCATAAATGGTGCGGCTATCGTCCAAGACCTCATCGACAAGAAAGAGTTTATAATTCCTAGTGAGGGTGATGTTAATGTAATAGAGCTAGGGGAAATCAAAGAGACCACTCATTTAATTCCTATTGTGAATGAAGGCTCTAATGCTATGAATGAGATTGACAATTCGTGTTATGTTTTGACTTATGATGAGATAATGAGGGAAGTCTTAGAGAATAGGAAAAATAAGAAAAACGGGAGCGTCAATATTCTAACTCGATCCGGAAGGGTCATAACAAGCAATCCCAACGCTTCTGCAGCTAGCACCTCTTCTCGAAGGTCGCAAACTCGGGACGCACCCGAAGATCCTTTATTAGTTCAACTCAAGAAGAATCAAGCAAACATATCAATTTGGGGCCTCATCGCATCTTCAAACAAGCATCGAGACCTTGTCATCAACAACCTTAACGATACATAAATCTATCCCGACATAACTCACGAAGACCTTATTGCTACGATAGGCCACATACACATTGGCAATGTCATCACATTTGCCGACACAGACCTTCCACCATTTGGGTCCAACCACAACGAGGCCATCTATCTCAAAGTAAGAGTAAGAGGGAGACTAATTTCAAGGGTTTGGTCGACGGTGGTTCCGCACTCAACCTAATTCCTAGCCGAATCATGGGCATATTGGGGCTTAAAAATTCAGATTTACAGCTCTCTAGCCAAGTGATCTGAGGATACGACAGCACCGCCCGCACAGTCATGGGCATAATAGAAGTGGACATTGAATTTAGGAGCATGGTTATGTTTGTCCCGTTTCAAGTACTTGATGTCCCCGCTTCATTTAATCTGCTTTTGGGCCGACCATGGATACATAGCTCCAATGCCGTCCCCTCCACTTTCCATAAATGTGTCAAGATCCAAAATGGGAATGAAATAGTGACCATCATGGCCGAGAATGTCACTATCCACAAGAATGGGGGACAACCCGTCCACCAAGTTCAACATGGGTTAGAAGACTCTACTCTCTCCGGCGTCTCAATCAACGCCATTGACAAAGAAAGGGGAAATGATATATGGACCCCTAGTAATCACAAAATCTTCCGCATGATGAGAAGAATGAACTACTTCCCCGGTTTAGGTCTAGGGAGGCATCAACAAGGAAGAAAGAAACCCGTGGAGGTTCCGTTGTCACAAACAAGTTTGGATTGGATTATGAGCCTTCCGAGGACGACATAAAATACGAGAAAGCCATAAAAAACGAGAAGGCCCGAACTTGCAAGGAAGGCCGTTGCTATGAAATCCCCAATTTAAGGGCCTATTGCAAAACATTGAATGGTTACTTTGTTCGCCAAGAGGAAGATGTCCCATACATGATATTTCTTGAACCATGGGTCAACAACAAGGGCATTAGAAAGCCCGGTCTCGAAATCTTTGCCGATTGTGAAATCAAGAAGAGTGAAGAAGAACCTACTCCGATGTCACCCCGAGAATGGTGGGGAGAGAAAGTGACTTTCGAGACCGAGACAAAAATTACAGTGGGGGAAGAATTGGCTGATTTAGCCTCCATGTTCGAGGGACTTGCCATAATGGATGAATTCAAAGTCAACGCCATCTCTGACGACACCGACATGAGAAACAAGCCTATAAGCGAGATCCAACCGAGGTCCGAGCCGATCAATAACTGGTATTCAACGAAGGGGCCTATAGTATCTGAGGAATTCTTAATCAAGAAAATGGGTTGCATTCCCCGCAAGGCAACGAACGAAGACTTAATGACATTCACTTTCGACTCCGAGAGTGTTTCCAACACCCTTACCCAAGAGGATACGGAGGCAATACCCGAGCGTGTGTTCCCTTTCTTTGCTAATCAAAAATTTGATCTTTCTGAATACCCCGAGATTGTAAACATCATAAATAATGAATTAAATAATAATGAATTTAATGAACTAGTTAATAGGAAGCTTCTTTAATGGGGAAGAGAAAGAAAGATTGACTGTACTGGTCAGAGAGTTCGTGGATGTTTTTGCATGGTCATACAATGACATGTCGGGTTTAGATAGAAAGGTCGCCGAGCACAGAATACCGATCAGGGAAGACACTGAGCCAGTCAAATAGAAACTCAGAAAGATCAAGCCCGAATGGTCTCTACAAGTCAAAGAAGAGATAGAGAAGCTTCTCAGTGTGGGTTTCATCGAAGTCATCGAATATCTGACTTGGCTAGCAAACATTGTGACAGTCAGAAAGGCTAATGCCAAGGTCCGTATTTGGCCAAACTCAAGTGAATTGATTAGATCAAGTCATTTGGATTATTAACATATTTGAGATCGAGAAAAGTATTGAATAATGCAAGTTTACTTGTTGACCATGACTTGTGTTCAATGACATCGTGGATAAAGGGATTGTGACAAGTTCTAAAGGAATGCAAACTTGTATCTAGTTACACTATTTGGGTAGGTATGACGGTTTGCTAGTACCTAATCATATCTTATGGTTTCATGTTTGAACCCATTGCCAACTTAGTGTAATCCTAGAGGGTCACACATAATAGAACGAATCTTAAAAGGACTTAAATGGAATTTTAGGTCGGAGGACCTTTGAGGGATTTTAGGAATTTAGAGGAGAAAACTGGAATCTGGAAAAAAGGGAGGGTCCGCTCGGACCTTTCAAAGGACCCGACCGGACCTCCCTCAATACCCGGTCTGGCATGCTTCTATACCCGATCGGGCAAGTACTGTTTCGGCCAGAAACTTTCCTATTTCGTTTTCTTGCGGGTTTGGTCACTTGTTACCTATTTGGAATAGGTGTAATAAGTATAAAACTCCCTTCTAGTTGCCCTAATCAGTCCTATGCATTAGGTTATGTTTGTGAGTGCCTCCAAAGGTTTGAGAGGGTTTATTTCATATTCTAAGAAATCCCTAGATTGAAGAACAAGAGTACACACACATAATAATTCCATATAGTTCTATATATTATGAAAGTGTGTTTCATAATTTGGTCTAGCAACCAAGCTCAAGTGTTCTTGATATTCGTTCGTGGTGTGGATACCGCTAGAGGGTGAAACTTATCATCTTCAAAGCTCGTGTTCTTGCTTTGTTCGTGATCAAGCTTTCAAGCCTCCACCGAATTCAAGGTTGCAAAATCAAAGTCATAAAGGGTTAGTATTCTAGTATTCATTATGCATGTATTTGACTTAATCATATGAATGGATCTATGGGCTTTGGGTTTCATGAAAAATTTAAATACTTTATTCCGCTGCGCATGTTACTAGGAAATCCAACAGTGATATCAGAGCCCCGTTCATATTGATTATTTCAATACTATATCATGTTGTGTGTATATAAATTTCTTGTTTATATGCCTAGCATGATATGGATATTGGGATTATGATGTTTATGTGTTATATGCATTTTTGTGGTTTATTGTTTGATAAACTTTAATCGCACTATTCAATCGCAATAAAAATTATGGTGGATTTAAAATTGTTTAGGTTATCAATTTTTGATTGGATCAAAGTTTTGATAATCTAGAGATTCATGAATAAATTGTTTATTCAAGGTTCTGATGTTCATGATGATTGGATCAAGGTTTGGATGGCTAGCCTACGTTCATCGAGACTGTATTTCCCAAACTTGATCGCAATCAAAGATTCAAAGATAAAATGAAGTTAAAATTATGAAGAGTTCATAATTGCTAAAATTGAGAAACAAAGTTCTTGATTCAAGTTTGGAGATCTATATGGAATTGTGAATGCAATTGGCCTACGTTCATCGAGAATATCTATTGCTTAGTTTCGGCCACATGGACTAATTTCTTGATTTCTTGAATTAGTGCGGAATTTTGGTTGCCTTATGGCTTAGTTCGGCCGCACTTATTGTTGTCTTGATTTGGAGATGATAACCAAAGTTCAAATAGTCTCATCCTCATAATTATAGAGAAACTAATGACACATAAATATTATGCTTAAATTAATGGAGATTAATTTAGTGGCTAAACTTGATGCTCAACATGTTTGTCTTATTTTCTCATAAATGTGTTGTATGCTATATGGTGATGAACCTTCTTGAAAGTTTTAAGTCCGTATGACATCCATGCCATGATTAAAACACTTGTTAGTACATGGGTAATTTTACTGTGGGTTCGCCCTAGCGAGGTACATTAACTTTATTCATGTATGAGCAAGATGGATGATGTGGGCACGCCCTAGCGAGGCACACCAACTATGCGTTTAAAATGGTTAGACTTAATTAGACGTCAAAACAGTTTTGGGCCTAGGCAAAGATGAGATTAAACATGCTTTTGAAATTGGATTCCTAAGAGTCATATGGGATATGATTGACAAGAAATTGTCTACCTAATTAATTTGATTTTGTGTAATCCGCCATAGTGGACTTGAAATTAAATTAAAGTTGGATCTTAGCCCAATATCAAAAGAGTCTCAGAAAAGGATCTAAGAGTCATATGGGATATGATTGACAGGGTTGTCTACCTAATTAATTTGATTTTGTGTAATCCGCCATAGCAGACATGAAATTAAATTAAAGTTAGATCTTAGCCCATTTAAATTATATTATACATTGGATGTATAAGAAGGTTATATAATTTAGTGGGAGTATTTTTGGAAAAATACATTATTTATCTCTTTAATGAGATTGGTACTTGTAAAATTTTGGAAATTTTGCATGAGTTGTAGATAATGACAACTAACTTCGTTGCGATCAATCCTTGTTAAGGATAAGCTTCAAGAGAATGGTACAAACTTCATGGATTGGATCCTGAGCCTTAAAATGGTTCTAAGGCAAGAAGATAAGTTGTACATTCTTGATGGGCCTATTCCTAAGAGAACCCAAAGCCAATGCCCTTAGGGCGGAGGAGACAATCACAAGAAACATGAGTATGATTCTAGGGATGTGAGTTGTCTCATACTCACGACTATGTACTCAAAACTCCAACAAAGTTTGGAACTTGTGGAAGCCTATTAAATAGGCGTGGAGTTTACGACATATTTCAAAGAGCAAGCTAGGCAAGAGGGGTATAAAACCATTGTTGCATTCATTTCTTGCAAAAGGAGTAAAGGGCAACAAGTGGGACCTCACATGCTTGAGATGAAAGGCTACGTAGAGTATCTTGAGAAACTTGGTTGTCCAATTGGATTGGATCTAGCCACGGATCTCATTCTTGATTCATTGTCCAAAAGTTATAATCACTTTGTTATGAACTATAACAAGCTTGGAATGAATAAGAATATCTCCAAGTTGCATAACATGCTTAAAACTGCGGAGATGAAGATAGTGGAGAAAGGTTCTCCAGTGCTTATGGTTCATGATGGAAAATGGCAAGTGCCAAAAGAAAGGCAAGACAGACGTTGTCAAACCTAAAGGAAATAATTGTGGCTAAAATTATAACTCTAATTGATGCAATTTGGTAAAGTGGTAATTGGATTGACCATTTAGAATTGTAATCAAAATTCTGGATGATCAACAAGAAAGAATGGTAGTGGGACTACCACTTGGGATATTTATGTTATAAAATTAATCTTTCTAAATTTAATTATTGGGTATTGGATACCGGATCTGGATCTCACATTTGTATAAATGTGCAATAATTAGTGAATTGAAAGACTACTTATAGTAAAGTTAGACCTACGAATGGTAATGATGCAATAGTTGCAGCATTGTTCGTAGAACACTTATAAAGTGACTTTACTCATGAAGTAGAAATATTATTTTGTTAAAAGATAATGAAGGATATTTATTTCTTATTTGGAATAAGAAAAGGGTGCTTTATTTATAATGATTTACTTTATTGTGTTATTATATAAATAAATCTTATATCCTAAATCTTGAAGAACAAAATGATAAATGAGATATAACATAAGAAATTAAAATTCCTTATGCATTATGGTTTTTGATCAAATAAATGAGAGATGCATATCTCAAATTCCATGGGATGGAGTTTTAAAGTCATATGATTTTGAATCATATGATTTATGCAAATCTTATTTACTTGGACCAAGACATCTTTTACTATGATTGGTAAAAGGCTAAATTCTTACTTGACCTAATACATGTCAATGTATATGGTGCATTAAGTAGCAATGCTAAAGGGGAATTTTATTAATACTTGGTAAAATTATTCAAAGACTCTGATTGGATCATGATGATGAATAATTGAACCGGAAAAGTTGACAGTTATCGTTAAGATTGTGAAGCCGTTTCACAATTAACTCCACCAAGAACACCATTTGGAATGATGTGTCCGCGTGGAGGTAAAGAACCTTATTGAATAAGGTTCATTAGATGATAACGTCAGATTGATCTTTCATTATTTGTTTGGTGTTATGTATTAAAAACCGCTATAATTACACTAATTTGAGTTCCATTAAGAGAGGTTAAAAGGTGAATTGTCTTTCATAAAGATTTAAGATGGTGAGAACTTTTGGAAAAGAGCTGTCTGGGACACACTCACATTTAAATCTAATAAATATATATTTTTATGGGATATCCTAAGGTGTTGGTCCCAAAGGGCAACAAGGGTATAGAAAATAGCTAGAGGGGGGGTGAATAGCTGTTTTAAAATTCTTTTCTTACCCTTGATAAACTCAATTGCAAATGCGCACTTTATCAAATAAGCGTTATAAAATGCGCCTAAGTGAGTAAGTGAAATGCACAGCGGAATTTAGTTAAAATAATAGGTGCAAAGGTGATAAAGGGGGCGCACACACACTCTAAGTATTTTGGCTCAAAGTGGGTGAAATAAGGAACTAAGGCAAATGATATAACAAACACAACACAATTCCGTTCAATCAATCTACAATGAATAAACAAGCAAATAGTGAGTTAAGATAACAACTTAAAAGTAAATGACAAGTAATTAATACGCGCTATTTGGAGAGGTTCGATCAATAAAAGATCTACGTCCTCTACCAAGATGGTTAGTCTTGGATTTCTAATGGAAATCTTATATTATGAGAGAGTGTTACAAATTACAATCGTTTGGGCTTATACACTAACTCAAGATCTAATATTCTATGAAAGAAAAAATCCTAGATAATAACCGGTGTATCTCTAAAAGAAAGATCTAAGTGATCAAACTTAAAGAGGTGCATGTGTGATTTTAGATTCAAGGCTCTTTAGATCTTTGAGATTGAGAGCACAAGAAAACTAAAGTGTTTTTGCTTGAGGATCTGGGCTAAGGATGAAGGTATGAATATGTTCTTGAGAATTCTGGAAAATCAAAGGCAATCTTCAAATCTTCAACAAATGCTTGAGAGAGAAATTCTGAATATCTTAGCAACTTCAAAACGTTTGAAGTTATGGGGTGTTTATAGTAGAGCCCAAAAACTAGCCGTTGGAGATCCCTTGTGGATAAGGTCAAAGGACAGATGTGCTGTCACTCAATGAGTGGAGCACGTGCCCTTTGTATCCGTTAGACACATAACATAAATATGGCCATTATGGACACGTGTCCTTAGATGCAGGTGCATACGTGTTATTTAACTACCATTGGATCATTGGCGTAGTTTGAATTTCTTCAAGTCTTCATGTCTTCAGTAAATCACTGAGTGTTTAAATCACTCATAATGAGGCGCGTTGAGCCAGAGGAGCGTGAGGCATAGCGCGCGCCAATGAAGGGGTATAGGCGCAATACACAAGGGTGCATGGGCGCATAGTAGGCGCGTGGCGCATGAGCGCATGGCTCAAACTTAGCATTGATTTTCTTTAATCTTGACATTCTTGCCCTATTCCTAAGCCTATTATATTACAATGGACTACCTAAAAAATGAAGTATAAATACTTCTTACATATGGGTCTAAAGTCCATGGAATAAAACTTAGGTGATGGATCAATCAAATCTAATCAATCATATTACATTGAAACTGAGATATATGTGGGCATACCCAACAATCTCCCCCTATTTGATTGATGCCATTACCTACTATATCATGGACAAACATTATACTTGATAATAACATGTCCAAATAAATGAAATTGGTAAATCATGTCTCAAGTTAATGCACACACTAGTCCAAGATATAGATTTCTAATCTAGTCCAACAAAGATAAAACATTACAAATGGAAAGATAGAAACAACAGTTTAACACATTCAAATGTATATGAGTTTTAATTTTGAAATGTGTTTAAACAAAATTTAAACTCTATGCATAAAATTATGATACATTTCAAATATAATGCATATGTTTTTTAAACAATATTCATTGTTCTACAAACAAGGAGTTTGAGTGAACAAGGTTTGAGTGAAATAGTGATGCTTTGTTCTCATTAAAACTCGAAATATAAGAGTTGGAGATTACAAGTTTTCAACAGAACAAATAAACAAAAGGATGTGCTAAAACAGTTAAGCACAAAATCACTAACAAAAAGATTTCTATTACAAAGGATTCTAATAAATTATAATCAAAAGAAACTAAGGATTTGGAGGCACATCATTGTCTTCCTTCAATCCTTCTTCTATCTCTTTCACGGAGCGCTGAATCTGTTTTGACAGTTGATGGCAACGGTTGACAACACCATGAGTGTCAGTGACACCATCTCTGATATAGCGCAGATGATGAACATTGATGTTTTGATACTCATCAATGGTGCATTGAGAAATGGCTTGCTGTTGAGAGAGATTTTCTGCAACTATTTGAAAGTTAGCTTCAACATCAGCTTGCACGGTGATAATATCAGCAGAAGTTCTTTCTGCGCGCCTGTCTGCGCTAGAATGCGCAGCGTTGAAGTGAGTAACTATTAATTCCTTCAAAACATCTATCTTAGAGAGCAAGGAACTAAAGTCAACCGGTGCGCCAGGAGCTGAACTAGAAGTAGGCGCAGGGGATTCAGGCGCTTTTGGAGCAGCGCTTGGTTCAATACTAGGTTCTGTGCCATAGACAGTTAATCCAAGGATTTGTAGCTCATCCTTAACTTCCTTGAGTTTATCAACAACACTCAATAATTTTTTGCTATCTCCACCCATCATCTCAAATAACTTCCTTATATCTGATGCTATGTTTGACTCTACTTCCCTTATAGCATTGATGAAGTCTTGGCCATAAGTGAGCTTAATTCCTCCTACTATTCTATCATAAAGCTCAGTAAGAGTACCTTTAAATAACTCATTCATCTGATCAATAGAACCATTCCATTGCTGAGGAGTAAGGAAATTTTTGTCCTTGATATAAGAATTTATGCGCACCATCTCCCCTTTAATGGCAGCAATCTCATTAGCTTGCTGAGTAAGCATAGTAGTGTGAAGCTCCATCTGAGAATTAAAGTGAGCTCGGCCTTCCTGGAATTGCTGTAGGAGTGAAATAACCATACCCATATCCGGAGTGGGAAGAGCAGGCGCAGGAGAGACAGGGCGCCTAACAGGAGAAGGAGTAGGAGCACGGGGAGGAGAAGGTAGATACTCAGCGCTTGAAGTAGGTTCTTCAGTATTTACAGGAGGTGCAGGAGCAACTGGAGGCGCAGAAGGGGTCTTGCGCCTGTTTAAGGGCTCGGGCTCCCCCTGAACTTGATCTTCATTTGTTTCTCCAAAAAGGTCAGCAGAGATTTGATCCCTAAGTTGTTGTCGTTCAGAAGAGAGTGAAACTTGAGTTTTCTTTGGTGGAGGCGCATCAACACTTGGAGGCGCAGTAGGAGCAGGCGCGCGTACATCAGTGCTAGACCATGCGCCCTTTGCGCCTTTCTGATTTAGCCAATACAGCAGCTTGTTTTAACTGGAAGTCTTCGTCTCTTTTTCTTTGTGCTTCCATTCTGCTAGCGTCCTTAGCGCGTTTAAGTTCTTTCTCTTCTTTAGTGTCTGTTCTAGGGTGCTTCGGTGGCCTGCTTGTACCTTCAGCAATCCCTTTTCCTTTAACCTTTTCTGCGCCTGGAACAGCTGTTTCTGCGCGAGATGCAACTTCAGGTTCTGCACTATCATCTGCGCCTTCAGCATCTGCATCATCTGACTCAGTGGCTTCATCAACCAACTGATCACCTTTCACTCGAGGCGCGCGCTTAGCCATGCGCTTTCTGTGCCTTTTCATTACCAAGCTATCTTTACCAAAAATTGGAACATCAGTTGTTTGATAGACTGGGTTCTAAGCAAGGAAAGTAGCAAGAGCAGGATAGGTGAGGAATATTTTGGTAAGAATTCTACAGTGATTTTTAAACTTGGTTTTCTATTCAGCCTTGTTCTTGTTGTATTTGTCAATCTGGTCCCGTAAAGTTTTGAACAGGATTTGAGGCCAGTTGAGGATGGTTTTTCCCATAATCGCAGCAGTATACTCCCACTGCTCCATCGTGAATCTGTTCACGTTTCCTGTCTTGAAAATTACGGAAGTACCAACTAAATGTGCTATGTGAGCCAACAAGTCACCACCATCCCTTATCTCAACAGACTTGATATTGTTCTGAAGAGTAGGAACATTGAGATGAGTGTGCGCCATAATGTTTTGCGCGGTGGTAGAATAAGTGTTGATTTTACCGGCGATGCTTAGAGGGCCAGTAGTGTTGAAGCTGACATTATTCTTGAGAGTGCCAGTAGAAATGGTGACTTCAACGTTCTGACCAGTTGCGCGAATCCTGTAGCGCACGATCCCTTCAATATCTATTGGAATTTCAACAAGTACAGCAGTGGACAAAAAACTCATCAACGAGGAGAGGTGAGTAGAAGGGTTGTTCCAGGGTGAATAGAGGCAGAAGACCAGATAGTCTGATATATTCCATAATGTCAACTCCCATAGATGCATCAGCAGCTAACTCTGCGATATTGAAAGTTTCACCAGGTCTAAAATTTGCAGGATCCTGAAAGAGTAAGCATTGAGTAAAGTTAGGAGTGTATCAGGCGCATCGAAGCATAATGATGAGCTAAGTAAAAATAGGCGCATGACAATATATAGGCGCATAACAATAGTAGGCTCATACTATTATTAGGCGCATACATGTTGTAGGTGCATATAAATACGAGGCGCATAACATGGTTCTATGAGTATATACTAAGGAAAAATTAAACATAAACATTTGACTAAGTAAAATTTAGGCGCATATAATGTTAGGCGCATAATGGCTTTAGGCGCATAAGTTGATTGAGGCGCATAACACTTGTATTTGCAAAGGGCGTATACAATTATTAGGCGTATGAATCAAGTGAGGCGCATAAGGACATAGGGCGCATAAGCAGACTAGGCGCATAAATCAGCTCTTAGCCGCATATTTATGTGGAATTCATACTTAGTATAAAAACACACAAAAATACACAAACACATGCAAAACAAACATATGAACGATTTAAGAATCAAAACATGAAAATTTTGAAAAACAAGTTTTGAAAATTTTGAAACCCAAGTCATGTAAAAAAAACGAAGAACACGAAGAACATGTCTTGAGTGCTCGAAGAACACCAAGAACACATAAATCATAAAACTTCACCAAATCAAGCACACAATATGTCAAAATGATGATATGAACACAAGGATCACAAAAATGTAAACCAAAACAAGTACAAATCAATAACAAGTCCAGAAAAAGGATTTAAAGATCCGAAAATTTGAAAAGTTCAAAAAATAGAAAATCTTCAGATTTGCAATAGATAGAGCATTGCTCGTTAAAAAGTTGGATTCATAATACTCAAAATCAAAAAATAAACATAACCCAACAAACGATTTTGAAAATGGAGAACAGAATCAAAATCAAACAAAAAAATGGGTTATCCGGTTTTCGAAGAAGACGGAACTCATAAGGCAAAAAAAATATCCAGAGATTTCGAAAATAAAATGCATAAATTAAGAAATAAGGGTTAAGAAATCATACCATTTCGTTTTGTGTATATTTGGATGCTCTCTTAGGACCTATTAATATATATATATATAGAATAGGAAATGAGAAAGAAATGATGAAAATGGGGAGAAAGAAAGAGAGAGAAGCCGGAGAGAGTAAGAGAGAGAGAGAGAGACTGGGAAAGAGAGAGAGAGAGAGAGAATGCAATGATGAAAAAGGAAAAAAGAGGGGGGGGGGGTAAGGCAATATATAGGTTTAGGGTTTGAAAAGGATGGGAAGATGAAGTGATTTGCATTTATGGGGGAGGTCTTGGAAAGGATGGCTATTTAGGCCATGTCCAATAAGGGGTTGAGAGGGGGTTGAATGGGGGCTCAACTAGTTGAGTGGGTGCAATAAGGGGTGAGAGGAGGGGGTTGAAGGGGAGGGGTTGAATTGTTTCAACCTGGTTGAAGAAAAAAATGGGGGACCCGGCAAGGACACGCGGCAGCCCCTCATTGGCTCGAAGCTGGCGCGTGTATCTCACGCCCAAATGTGGTGCGTGAGTCGGCGGCCTTTTTTTTTTTTTTTTGTTTTGTTTTCCTGAAGCTTACACGTGGAGGTTTTTCATTGGTCCGCCGAATTTAATTTTCCACCCAAATTTTTAAACTCAATTATTTTACAGAAAATTAATTTATTTATTTTTTTCGCCAAAATTCATCATTTTTTTCCCTCTTTAATTTGATATAAGTTTCGTTTGATTTGGACACCGAAAAAAAAACCCTCTTTTCTCTTTAAAAATTCCTTAATTATCCTTTTTTTTATTAAGTGTTAATTAAAAAATAAAATTAACAAAATTAAAAAAATCTCGAATTTATAAATAATAATAGTAATCATTTATTTTTTAATTATATATTATTATTATTATTTTATTAATCATAAAAATAAAGATTATAAATAAAATAAAAAGTGGTGGGGTATAGAATGATGAGTTGGGAGGAGTTGAATTTTAAACTAAACTAGCTTATTGTGGGAGGGGTAGTTGAGAGGGTAGTTGAATGATTAAGTGGATGGAGAGAGAAGATGAGGTGTCGTGATATTAAGGTAGTTGAATGTTTTTAGGGGGTTGGATTATTGGACATGGTCTTATGGTGAATGACAATGAAAGGACGGCCATTTATGGTGAATGACACAAAGTACTTTGATGTGACATTTTGGGTAAAAAAAAACTGCTCCACTTCTCTTATAAGTGTATGAGCAATTTGACTAATTTTTGCACAAACCCAAAAACATCTGTTTTGGTGTAAGTTTGGGGTGCAAGAAATATATCCCCAGAAAATAAAATTTTGAAAAACGAAAAACGAGGGAAAATTAATTGCACAAGTACCCTTGAACAATTATGGAATGTCAAAAGTCAAAGATTCTCCATAAAAAATGATAAGAACTAAACTCACCTGGTACTTGTGACAAATTGAATACGTTCAATCATTGGAGTATTAAATTTTGATGGCATTGATTGAGCCGCAATATTTAATAAGCGCATGGTAGGCGCATTTAGCTCAGAGGTGCGTAGCAATGAATGAGGCGTAAGAGTAGCCTAGGCGCGCTATAAGAGTGAGGCGCGCAGAAGCACTTGGGCGCGCAGTGAGTTTCCTTGAACCTTTGAAATTGATATAACTTTTAAAACCTAGGATACTTATAACTCAACAAAACATAAAATCATTACTAATAACAAAATTATATGGAATTATTTGAGTTCAAGCATACCCATTTCACCTCTAAAAAATATAAACCGTTTCGCGTCAAGTGCTTTCGTTAGAATGTCGGCGATTTGAAAGTCGGTTCCCACGTGTTCTAAATGAATATTTATTTCTCCACGTGGTCTTTTAGGAAGTGATATTTTATGTCGATGTGCTTGGTTTTGGAGTGCATGACATGATTTTCAGAAACGGCAATGGTTGATGTATTGTCGCAGTAGATGGGACAATTTTCTTCGATGATATCATAGTCCACCAATTGCTGCTTCATCCATAGTATTTGACAACAAAAACTTCCCACAGCGATATATTTAGCTTCGGTTGTTGAGACAGATACTGAAGCTTGTTTCTTACTCGCCCATGACACAAGTCGATATCCGAGGAAATGACAAGTGCCACTTGTGCTTTTCCTATCAATAGTGCACGCTGCATAATCCGCATCTGAATAACCTACAAGTTTAAAATTCGAATCTTTGGTGTACCAAAGTCCAAGGTTAACAGTGCCGGAGAGATCGTATGATACGTTTCACAGCAATCAAGTGCGCTTCTCTAGGGTCAGAATGATAACGAGCGCAAACACAAACACTAAACATTATATCATGCCTACTGTAGACACCCCGCCTTGGACCTCTCATGTCCCGATTGCATACACATTCTTTGTCTTCCTCTTTTCTATTAAGTTTTGTTACTTTTCGTTAACTTTCGTTACTTTCCGTTGAGTTCCTGACTTACTCCGTTAGTCTTGGATTTGACTAAGTGGCAAAGTCAACCTTGAGTCTTTGTTTCATTTATTTTGTTGACTTTCGTGATGTTCGTTAAGTTTTTGGACTAATTCCGTTAGTTTTGGGGCTTAACTGCATAACGGGGTTAACTTTTGGGCTGAAATATGAATTTCCTGAAGCTGGGATGCGCACGCCTTTGCCCTCCTTTGTGGGAGGCGTGCTCCTCCCATAGGGGGGTGGGAAGCGCGCGCTTCCCGCTTCCAGAATCTCAGATTTTGCCAAATTTCCTTCCTTTTCTGATTTGTAACCCCAAGACCATTATGCTTGGCTTGATCCGTGGAATGGCCATCTTTTGGACCACAAACACTTCTCCAACACCTATATAAAACTCTTCATTCCATCATGAAAGAGGAGGATGATTTCTTAACACAAAAAATACTTCAAAATACACAAAAGTCTATTTTTCAAGAAGTGGTCAACATAAAGACTTGGTTCTTCTCCATTCAAGCATAAGGTACAAGGTTTATTCTCTTCTTCTAAATTCTAAGTCTTATTTCCTTTCTTCATCTTCTCATCTCTTCTAAGTGAGTATGCAATCTCCATAAAAGGGATACAACCAAAAGGTCACTTCACTATTGAAGTTTGACCAAGGTTACATCCCAACATTCCAATCTCTATTTCAATCATTGATCATTTCTTAATGTAATGATTTAGCAATAGTTCAACATGTAATTCTTAGCATAAATCAATAAATAAAACAATTCTATTTTTATTTCCCTTTTCTTTCCCTTGTTATCGTTAGCACATTTTCATATTAATAAATAGAAGGACTTTTAGCATTAGAACACCAATTGTAGCAAGACCCGCGTAAGCGGGGCAGAGTGGGTGTTTAAGTACTTCCCACTCCGTCACCTAACCCCCGAACCCTTCTTTTCCGAATCTTTGGTTTCGTAACATTAAAAATAGGCTATTTCTAGGTTTTCTTATGTTCCTTTAAAAACATAGGTGGCGACTCTAAACAATCTAAAACAAGTTAGACATCCTAGGATAATTCACCGCTCTAGCCAAGCCGTGGTTCCCCGGGGTATCTACAGCGGCGACTCTGCTGGGGATCTATAGAGGGTTAAACTTGCGTTTTCATTTTTTGGTGTTCTTTTATTCTGTTTTCTGGGCATCCTGGTAAAAGGGGTAGGAAGAGCGCGCCTCCGGCCTTCTTGGCCTAAAGCGCGCGCGTCCGACCCTTATTACCAGAATCGCCCGTCTTCCTTCTTGTCCTTCAATTCCATGTTTCTGTGCTAACAATTACTGCAGGGGAAAGAATTTTTTATTTAGGGTCAAGGCAATCCCTTGAACCCACTGATTCGCAGGTACTGCCCAGAATCGGGCGCCTCTGTCCCTCTTTGTCTACCGCGCGCGCCTTCCGCATAAGCCACCCAATGCGCGCGCTTCTGGGCGCATTCCCAGAACAGAAACAGTAAACAGAATGGACAGTTTTGACAGTGTGTGGGCACCGGACCTGCACAAACATCTTTTATTTCCTGTTCATTTTTATCGGTCACACGGTGTGATTCGAAAGTTGTAATTATGTGCTTATTTGTTTTTTTTTATTTCTTTTGAAAAAAAAAAAAAAAAAATGTTTTGTCACATGTTAGACCTCACAACTACATGCACATATTCCTATCAACTGCTCACAATCGAGTCGCACAAGTCCAACCCCAAACCCGTCGAGGCCCGTCCTAGGAAGTTTCAAGCTCCACCCGACCTTGACTCTTTCGAAGCGGTCAACCTCAGCCCGTGGCGTAGTTCAAGACTACATGCCGGGGGTGACCTTTGAGCCTCATATTCAAGCCGAGCACAAGCCACACAATTCTAGTCTAGGGTCTAACACTCCGTGACTCAAGTCGGTTTTCATGTACCGAGATTTCCCTAAACTAATGTCTTCAAATCATACATGCCAATTTGTTGCAATGGACGAAATAAAACTCCGTCCCCAAAATGGCTATCTTGGACGAAATAAAAAATCCGTCCCCGCATGTATGATTTACTACATAATTTAGTTTAATCTCGTCACATGTAGGTATCACAAGCGTGGTGGAATCCGATGAGTATATGGGACCGCGAGAAGCTCTATATACTAGTGTGACGATTCCACTATTTTTCTTAGAAACCCCAAAAGGGATCCATTCCCTCTAACTTTGTAATAAAAAAAAAAAGAGACATTTTTCTTTATGTGGTTGAGTCTTCTTTTTGTTTGTGGGTGAAATCATTTCACTCAAAAGGTGTTTGTGGGGCATCCTAAGATCGACCGTGTTCTCTCAATAGGTCCAATGGCTTCAAACGGCAACGACAACGGCATTCCCGTGTCCAACGAAGGGTTATTCCGCATGGTGGAAGCATTGAAAAAGCAAGTTGATACACTAGCCGAGAATGTCCGCCGCAAGGATGATTTATGGCGATCCCGTTATGAGCATGTGAAAACGGCCCACAAGAAAGAAGTTGCTCAACTCAAGAAACCAATTGAAAGGGCTCACGAGTAAAAGAAAGGTCCAAAGCATTGATACCGTTTGGTCAACACTCTCATGTCCTACATTGACCAAAGGCTTAGTGGGCTAAATTTGCACAAGGGCCCAAGCACCGATCTTCATCAAGCTTCCTCCTCATGAACACAATGGAGGCTCTTCCCGAAAAGTTCAAGATGCCCGATATTGGCAAGTTCAACGGCAACTCTTGCCCCGACGCTCATGTCGACTCCTACATTTGGACCATACTACCAAAGAAAGTATCTCCTCAAATAATGGCACAATGCTTCCCGCTTACTCTCGAGGGGGTCGCAAAAGATTGGTATATGGGTCTTCCAGTTTCCACCCGCCTCAATTGGGATGTCGCTATGCTTGCCTTCAAGTCACAATATCAAGGCAACTCCATATTCCGCCCCACCAAAAAGGAATTGGAGAGCACCGTGCAAATGGGTGATGAATCATTTGGGGACTTCTATCGCCGTTGGAATGACAAGCTAGCCGAGATGGTTGATAGGCCTTCCAAGAAGGAACAAATGGACATCTTCTTGAAGTGTTTGAAAATGGACTACCGCACTCATCTTAGTGGGGCTTTTCACTCCGATTTTTCAAGCATGTATGATGCGGGGGTTAGAATTGACAATTTGCTCCGAGAGAAGTGGCCGAGTCCTCCTATGACACAAGCTTCAACGACAAAGGGTTCCAAGCAATGACATGGAAGAATGTAGTGACATGGAAGACTACAACGACAATAAGGACTACAACGATGATGAGGTCTACGACGACAACAATCTTCGTTTCTCTTTCTCTACCTAGTAGTAGGAATTAAAAAAAAAAGGAGTCAAAAGTCCTCTTAAGTGTGAATTAATGTTTTCTCTCGTCCTATGTTAAATGTTCGAGTCCATTGAGTCATCAAATAAAAGTCGTTCTTGTCCTCATACACTCTTCCAAGTTGTTCAATCTAATTCTTGGCAAAATGATGAAAAGATGTCTAAACACGTTTTAGAACGAAGGCCATCGCTTGAACGCCTAGGGGCTAAACATTGTGACGAAGGCAACATCATCAACGACGAAGACAAAGCCAAAGACATCAAAGGTGAAGCAACAACCATGGAGAAAAAATCAAGCAATGTTTCAAAGGGGGGATTAAAAAAAAAAAAAAAAAAAAATGCTCGCTAGGTTGAACTCTTCAAATCAACCTAGGCAAAAGTTAGAGCACAAAAAAAAAAAAAAAAAAAAAAAAAAAAAAAAAAAAAATCCCCCTCAATCAAAGAAGTACAAGATCAAAATCATTCCACCGATGAAGGACGAAGCAATAACCATCACGAAGAATGGAGAATCCACAAGAACTACGGTGACCTGAGCCTCTACACTGGAGGAACGTAGGCAACCTTCGGGTCCGGTCTCATGCAAGAAAGAAAAAAATGTTAGCCCTAGCGCGTTATGGTGATCGGCCTTCATCTCGAACTTGTCAAGACATCTTTGTACGATTCATTTGCCAATGATTTAATCACCAAAAAGATTGAACAACTTTCTTAGATTTGGAATCATTTCCCGTTCCTTGTCGAGTCTAGGGCTTCTATTCTTTCTGCATACTCCCAATTTCTTGCAATCAAATTGGGGCTTTCCTTCTCTTCTCTCTTAATGACTTACTTGCTTTCGTGAGTCATTCAAAAAATATACATACATAAAGTCAATACTAGGGACACTCCCTAGTCGAGTCAATGTCACTCATCTTTAGTGACAAAGGTCCTCACCGCAAAATCACATGTCTTATCTCCTCAGCTAGAGTCAATGCACACTTCCTCATCAATTGAGTCAAAAAAAAGTGATGAAGACGCCAAAAGAGATGCCCGCTAGATTGAAACCCGAAAGGGCGGTCTAGGCAAAAAACAGGGTGCGTCATAAAAAAAAAATGGAGAGAGTGAGAGAGAGAAGGGAAAGAGAAATGGAGATCCCCGGCCTCTAAAGAAGACAAGTTCTGCATTGGATCTCCTCAGCAAGTCAATTCCCTACCGAGTCAACTTTGGGATTGCAAAAGGCTCGACAAGATATGGCACCATCAAAGGTTGTTTCGGGTTATTGGCATCATTCTCCAGCAGTGTGCATTTTTGGGTTCATGAAAAGAAGGCCCGTGGTAGCCAAGAACCCATCCGAGAACGAGCCCATCATAAGAGGGCACGAGGTTGCACAAATAATCCCTAGCTAGTCAATTGGCTTGGGCAACAAATAGCAACAACATGTGTCTCAGTTTTCAAAGCTTCTTCAAGTATGTGCTTCTAAAGTACGCCGAAAGGCTCCCGAGAAATGGAGTAGCTCTTGCCATGTCCTCTCATGTTTGTTCCCTCGCACAAGGATAAGTCACTCTTGCTTTGCTCAACAAATGGTGACGCCCTAGGGCTATGTGACTCAAGGACAAGGACTTCTTTTGCTTCACTTGACAATCAATACGCCCTAGAGGCTATGTTCGAGAAAGATGTGTGAAACTATCCTCAAAGTCCTCAAAAGGGATGTCAAAAAGTCTCTTGTCATGTGTGCCCGGTGCTCGTTTCCCCAATCAAGGGTGGACCTTTCTCGAAATCAATGATGGCACTTTAGGGCTACGGTCAAGTCTTAAAGGCTCCCCAGGCAAAGAGCAATTAACTCCCCAGCAGTATCCCCAGCCAAGTCATGTGCAACATTAGAAGCTTCCTCAATTCGGCACCGAAGGTCTCAACGGGCTTCGCAATCTACAATCTTTTGGGCTACGGCATTACAATAATTCAAGCAAAGGGCGATATTGGGGCTTCGCGACCGACAGCCTTTTGGGCAACAATACTCGAGCAACGCAATTTGGGAGTAGTCTCCATGAAAGGGATCAAGCTTCAAAGGGTCTCTCAACACTTCAAGTCAAAGGCTTCTTGGTTTTAAATGAAGACTCCGATGTTATGAATGAAGTTGATGATTTTTGTTAGAACTCACAGCGAGATTTGAAGGAAGTCTTAGAGAAAAGGAAAAAGATTCAATATGCTAAACTCTAATCAAAACAGGGTTATAGCGGGAAATGCCACGGCCAATCCAATGTTTCTGCAATTCAGCACCCCCTTCTCCAAGATCAAAAAGCGCAAGGTGCAGCTCAGATAAAGTTGGGCCCAGCACTAGTTGCATCCGAAGATCCGTCATTAGTTCAACTCAAGAAGAGTCAAGCAAGCATACTCATTTGAGAATTTATCACGCCAAGACCTTATCCTCCGTGACCTCGACGTCCAAGCAAGACATTACTGCATCCTTTGACATAAGCCCTCAGCCATTTGGGTATCGACCACAATGAGGCCATTCATCTCCAGTAAGAGCAAGAAGGAGATCTCTATCAAGAATTCTACCAACGGTACATCCGCTCTCAATGCCGATCCAATCATGAGATAATTTGGGGCTTTACAATGAAGGTCTTCACATCCCGCCATCTACAAGACCACGACACTTGGGGCTTTGAAATCTCTCGAAGCTTGGCATCAACAACCTCCTCTTGGGGCTTGCTCACTACAACAACAAAGGGCGATTTACTCGAATGGGCCAAAAGCTGATTTATCTTGGAGCTACGCAAGTCCCTCAAAATTTGGCATCAAAGGCATTCTAGGGGCTTTACAATCAGCAACCCCTCATCTCGGCATCAAAAGCCTTTTGAAGCCCCATAATCGACAAATCTCTGGGGCTAGACATCAATCTGCGTTGGGCACACCGGCGACAACAGAATTCAAGCGAGGCATCCGGACTTCGACTGAACATGACTTGATCTTGGGTTGGCTTCACAAGCACACAATGGTTAAAATGGTTCACCCACGAACTAAAAAAAAAAATATTTTCCTCACATGTGTGCATATTCTTTCCTTTCTAATCTAAAAAAAAAAAAAAAAGATTTTTCTTTTTCTTTCTCCTTCTATGTGCAAAAGTATGTGCTTTACATTGCTTTGCTCCTAGCTTCTCCTTCAGCATTCTCCATCATCCTTGAACTACGCTGGTCTGATTCCCTTCAAGGGATACATAGGCAGCCTTTGGCACGACCAACCCATCATCCAGAGTACCATCTCGCCAACCCATAATCAAGAGCGTTTCTCTCATCAACATCCAAAGAATGGACATTCTCCATCAAGCATCCTCCGCGGACATCAGAAATCCATCTCCACTCAAGCGGCAATGGTAAGCGAAGGTATGAATACATCCAATGTTTTCCTCAAAATCACACCGCACAAGATCATTCTCTACATTCTTACTTCTCTCTCATTGCAAGAGTGTTCCAAAATCTCATCACACCACGAGCACAATTTCTCTCAATCATCACACTTCATGCATCTTCTTGCACAAACAAATATACCTGTCAAGCACACACATAACAGGTACCACCACAAAGTCAAAAACATAAGCAGATGCGGCTCCAAGTCGGCAACTCGGTCCATATCGAGACAAGCTCCCATGAGCTCCAAGTCGACAACTCAGTCCATATCGAGACAAGCTCCCATGAGCTCCAAGTCGGCAACTCGGTCCATATCGAGACAAGCTCCCATGAGCTCCAAGTCGGCACCTCGGTCCATATCGAGACAAGCTACCATGAGCTCCAAGTCGGCACCTCGGTCCATATCGAGACAAGCTCCCATGAGCTCCAAGTCGGCACCTCGGTCCATATCGGGACAAGCTCCCATGAGCTCCAAGTCGTCACCTCGGTCCATATCGAGAGACAAGCTCCCATGAGCTCCAAGTCGGCACCTCGGTCCATATCGAGACAAGCTCCCATGAGCTCCAAGTCGGCACCTCGGTCCATATCGAGACAAGCTCCCATGAGCTGCAGTCGGCAACTCGGTCCATATCGAGACAAGCTCCTATGAGCTCCAAGTCGGCAACTCGGTCCCATATCGAGACAAGCTCCCATGAGCTCCAAGTCGGCAACTCGGTCCATATCGAGACAAGCTCCCATGAGCTCCAAGTCAGCAACTCGGTCCATATCGAGACAAGCTCCCATGAGCTCCAAGTCGGCAACTCGGTCCATATCGAGACAAGCTCCCATGAGCCCCAACTCAACAACTCGGTCCATATCGAGACAAGCTCCCATGAGCTCCAAT
>JAOWBW010002251.1:43711-103730 GCA_026119855.1 Campanula takesimana
GGATAGCTGTAAAAGCGATTCTTAAGTACTTGAGAAGAACTAAAGACTCGTTTTTGGTCTATGAAGGAATGGAAGATGATCTCGTTGTAAATGCTTACACGGATGCAAGCTTCCAAACCGACAAAGATGATAGCCGATCGCAATCGGGTTTTGTGTTTATGTTAAATGGTGGAGCTGTAAGCTGGAAGAGTTCCAAGCAAAGTACAACCGCTGATTCTACAACAGAAGCTGAGTATATTGCTGCATCGGATGCTGCAAAAGAAGCTGTTTGGATTAAGAAGTTCATAACTGAACTTGAAGTAGTTCCTAGTATTGCTAATCCAATAGACCTTTATTGTGATAATAATGGTGCTATTTCTCAAGCAAAGGAACCAAGAGCACATCAGAAATCCAAACACATACTTAGGCGTTTTCATATCATTCGAGAAATCGTTGATAGGGGAGACGTAAATATATGCAGAGTACCTACTGATGACAATGTTACGGACCCGCTAACAAAGGGACTTCCACAAGCTAAACATGATGGTCATGTTAGGTCCATGGGTATTAGATACATGGGAGATTGGACCTAGGGCAAGTGGGAGATTGTTGGTAGTGGTGCCCTAGGCACGTTTAATAAACGTTGTAATTGTTATCATTTATTTCATATCAATAAAGAGATATTTTGATTATTATTGTTGTTCATGTTTACTTATAATAATCCCCGTCCCTAGTACTTGTTAAGCACTAGTATAAAGGCTAAATGGTCATGGGATGATCATGTTAGATTTATGGGTACTTGTTTGGAACAAGGTACTGGACATGACCCGCTCTATGAGATTTATGTCATGGTCTATGTCGTACATATATCTCATATTAGTTATGTCATTTGAATCCTTAGACATGAAGTTATTATAGTCTTCCACTCGATGAACATTATGTTTGACATATTCAAACGCTGCCTTAACACGGTAGTTATAAAGGGTATGATTGGCATAATCGGAATCCCGTTGGGAAGAATAATAAGCTAAATGGATTTGTCCCTCCTCGGAGAGATGTCAAGCTTGGGCCTCTCGTAGGAATGATGTTGATGAAATGTTCGGCCGGACTCAAATGAATTGATCGGATCAATGTCATTTGGATTATCAACATATTCAGAATCGAGAAAGTATTGAACAAAACAAGTTGACTGTTTGACCATGACTTGTGTTCAATGACATAGTGGACAAAGGGATTATGACATATTCTAAAGGAATGCGAACTTGTATCTAGTTATACTATTTGGGTAGGTATGACGGTTTGCTAGAACCTAATCATATCTTATGGGATCATGTTTGAGCTCATTGCCAACTTAGTATAATCCTAGAGGGTCACACACAATAGAACGAATCTTTAAAAGGACTATATTGGAATTTTGGAAAAATCTGGACATTCAGAGAAGTGTGCGACCGCACAGTATGGACTGGGCGGCCGCACAACTATCTCAGTTTTGTACAAGTTTTGCTTCAGATAGTTGTGCGACCGCACATATGTTTTTGGGCGGCCGCACAGTGCTGTCGGGTGGCAGATTCCTAATTTGATTTGGAAACGAATTTTGGAAGGATTTTGACACAAGTTTCCTATTTGGAATAGGTCATACTTGTGTATAAAAGACCAAATTCGGCCAGCACTCAAGGCCAATGATTTTGTGAGTCTCAAAGAGTTTGAGAGAGGGTTTATTTTGTTCCAAGACATTCTTGGTTGAAGAACAAAATAATACACAAAATAAATTCCATATAGTTCTTGTAATTGTGAAAGTGTGTTTTACAATTTGGTCTAGCAACCAAGATCAAGAAGTTACTTGATATTCGTTCGAAGTGTGGATACCGCTAGAGGGTGAATTTTATCATCTTACAAAGTTCGTGATTTGTTAGTGATAAAGCTTCAACATCTCCACCAAGACAAAAGAGAAAAATTCATAGCCATCAAGGGTTCATATGAACGGATCCATGGCTTGGGGTTTCTTAAAATTTTAAATGCTAAATTCCGCTGCGCATGTTACTTGGAAACCCAACAGAACAGTGATAGTCCTATATTTCCATGTATCCACCCATTGCCATTGCAGACACATTAGTTCATTTTAGGTGTCTTAGTTATGTCTTAAGCATGTTAGTTGAATCGAGAGTAGACCGTGCTTGAACTCATCAAAGAAGTGTTTTAACTGTAATGAAAATGGTTACTTACGAAGCCAATTTGCATTCACATGGAGTCTTTGCTTGAAACCAAATTTGATTTTTATTTATTTTTTAGACCGGACCAATAATTGGCTGCCTACGTTCCCCTCTTACAAATGAGACTAAGGGGCTCAGGTCATCGTAGTTCACTTTTTACAAATTTTGGGTGCGACCCTGTTTATTCTCTAGACTGCCCAAATGGGTTTTCAATCTAGGTGGGTATATTCTTTTAGCACCTACAAGTTTTTTTTTTTTAAACAAAGTAACGACGCAGCTTGTCACCGTTGACCGGGTACGTGAAGGGGTTGCCATCCAAGTCCGCAAGCCTCATTGCACCTCCTGAGAAGATCTCCTGTACCACGAAGGGACCGATCCACACGGGCTCCCATTTTTCGTCGGGGTTAGACCTCCCGGGGGGTTTTTCCTTAAGGACCAAATCTCCTACCCGAATTTCTCGAGGCTTCACCTTTATATCAAAAGCTCGCGCCATTCTCCCTTGGTAGGCGCGGATGTGCTCCATTGCCTTCAGACGATGTTCGTCCAGCAAGGCCAATTCATCATGCCGGCTCCGAAGCCAATCAACCTCATGGATTTTCTTCTCCAACAAAATTCTCAATGACGGTACCTCCAGCTCGGCCGGGAGTATGGCCTCCATTCCATAAGTCAAGGCAAAAGGGGTTTCCCCAGTGGCGGTTCTAACCGAGTTCCGGTAGCCCCATAATGCTTGATGTAGATTTTTGGGCCAATCTCTTCCCCGTGTTGCCATTTTCTTAATAATCCTTTCGAGCATTTTGTTGGCGGCCTCCATTGCACCATTGGTCTGGGGCCTATATGGGGAGGATTTGTGGCGAGTGACTCAGAACTCTCCCAATAATTGGTCACATTCACCTTCGAAGTGCGAGCCATTGTTGGTGACGACCTCGTTCGGGACCCCGTACCGACACATGATGTTTTCCTTTATAAACCCCGCAACTTTCTTGGAAGTGAGGACCTTGTAGGATTTAGCCTCTACCCACTTCGTGAAGTAATCCACGGCTACCACGGTTTTCATAGACAAAATTCTCTGTTGCATCCTTAAAAGGTTTCTCTTCATGTGACTCATCCGGAGAGGAAACATTAGAGATTTCATAGACAAAATTCTCTTTTGCGTCCTCCACGGTTTTCTTTCCATATTGTGGTGGTGGTTTAAAATATGGCTCAAAAAATGAGTCATAGACACACTCTTCCCCGTCAGCATTTAGATACCAAACCAGGGTTGAAGGTTGCTCTTTCGACTATGGTGGTGGTGGATTATTCACATAGTTTGGCTCACAAGTGGGATCATAAACTACCTCATCATTGCCCCATACCATGTCTGAATGATTTCCCCATCTTGGATTAAAAGAGTTAGGAAAGTAGTCGTATTGCGGTGACCATGGTGGGGCGAAATTCCTTTCTTGAACCTGTGGTGCATACTCAGGAAAATAGGTCCTAGACGGATAATCATTAGTAGCATGATAATAAACACCACAATTAGCACATCCATGTTGAACATTATAATTTACCGACTTTATCTTTGCAAACAACAAATCTAAATTCTCAGATAATTTGGCTAATTGTCTGTCTAATTCTTGTTTTCCTAAGTCATCATTGGTGTTTATTCCATAAATCCCTCTAGAGCTGCTCACAAATATATTTAGATAAACAAAGAAATAAAAGAATTAACTAAAAAAAATAATAAAAACTAAAAGAAAACTATTTACACTATCGACACAAACTTGTTAACCTAATCAAGTCCCCGGCAACGGCGCCAAAAACTTGATGGAGAAAATCTCCCTCTAATTAAATTACCTAGCAAGTGTACTAGTTACCGGTGTAGTAATATGCACAAGCAAGGGTCGAATCCACAGAGACTAGATTGGAAAACAAGAATGTTTAAAAACAGAAAATAAATAAATAGGGGTTTTAGTTTGATTGTTTATTAAACTACTAAAGCAAGAAATAATTAAACTAATAAAACAAATAAATCAAGATTAACGAATAGATTCACGAATTGGATTCACAAATACTTTCACTCTATGCTATGCTCCTAATGACAAGATCAATCTCATTCTTGGGTTCGTTCATAAAAGTAAGAGTTGGGACGGTGAGGCGTCCGGATTGCAATCTATTTCTCTCTAACTAATCACACTTCGCAAATCAAGTCCATGTAATTATTTAAAGAGTTATTACGTTCTAAAGAACATATGAACCTACACCCACTTGATTTCTATCACGGCATCAAATAGATCTAATTATCAAAATAGTGGTCAGTGTATCAATGCCCGAGTCACTGTAACAATAGATACCTAGAAATTCTAAAGCCAATTTATATCTTAACATATAATTGAAACTAAAGAATTTAGAATGAAGAATATTTTGATACACAAGAATAAGAAAGAATGGAAGAATTAAATCAATAGCATAGAGATCAAGTATTGTTACTACCAAATCATGAATCTAAGAAATTAGCTACTAATAATAATAAAATCAAGAACAAGAAAAATAATAAAGAACATCAAAACCTAGGATTAAATTGATGAAATCTTGATTACAATCTTGAATCTTGACTAAAAGTATGAATAAAATAAATTGGATGGAGTGTTATATTTATACTAGGGCTAAGGAGGTATAAAAATAGGAAAAACCCTAGGATTCCTTGTTGAAAAAGGATAAATAAAGTGCTAGTGGCCGGAATTCCCCAGGAGCCCTTGGTATTTTTGAGTTTCCAGAAAAGTCCTTGAAAAATTCCCCAAAGGTCCTCCAAAAATTCCAGAAAAGCCCTTGGAATTTTTAAATTAATGAAAAGCCCACAATATTTTGGAAATTCCTTTAAGGTCCCTGGCCAAATTCCCCTATGGTCCCTCGCAGGAGCGCGCGCTCGGTCCGGATTGGTGCGTGCGCCCTCTTTGTCCAGAAGGTCTGGAGTTTTGATCTGGTGTGGGTGCGCGCGCCCTAAGCTTGGTGTGCGTGCGCACCCTTTGCTTCGCGGCTTGTACATTTTACGCGCAATCTTCCGAAGGCCATAACTTCTTCATACAAACTCCGATTTGGACGTATAAACTATCATTGGAAAAATATTTTCGAGTACTATCCAATGGCATTGATTAATAAGTGGTCAAATATCTTTATCTTTATGTTCTGGTCCGTTCTCTATCCTTCTTTTTTGCACTTTAATGTACATGAATCCGTACATTGTTTCGCTCCTTCCCTATACTCATAAACACTCCAAAAACCATCAAATAACCCAAGGTTGAGAATCTAATAAGTCATAGAAGTATATGATTTAGATGGGTAAAACACATCCATCAGGTACCATATGGCCATGCTTCCTTTCTTAACTCATTCACCATGACCATTCTTTTCAGGGTGTTTGCCGACTCGTGGATCCTTTCTAGAGAGATAGGTTGGTGGCTTTGGCTACTCTCAACTCCTACGGTTTCACAGAGTTTTTCCAAAGTGAACATGCAACAGTAGTAATCCGGGAATACGGACCCATCAATCAGCGGTGGCGGTGGAGATAACGGTGGCAAAGCTAAGATGTCATCTAAGGCCGGGAAGCCTTCTTCTTCCAATCTCGGGAAGGAACACGGGGAGGCATATTTGAAGATACCTCATCATCATCACTTTCACATAAGATTTGGAGCTCCTCACGGGGCATAGAGCGGATGGCACCTTTCATTCGGGCGAGGTACCCTTCATAGTTGGTGATTTCCGGGGTCTTTGCAATTTTGGACCCATTCCTTCCCTTGGGGTGACCCACCTGTTTAACTGTCTTCTTGTTGGTGGATGAACTACATGCTTCAATGACCTGGAAGCAATCATCGTGCGGAGGATAAACCCCATTTGAGCCCTGGCTCTCGCTGTCTACCGTGCTCTTAACGGACATTTCCATTTCCTCCATGCATTATTAGAATGTTAGCTCATGCTCGGTGAGTGTTATTACGATCAAATCATCGGCATTTTGGTGGGGGACCCTTGCACTCATCACATTGGCAATCATAGAGTCGGATGGGCATTTCATGTTTCCTTCCTGCACACATGTCCATAGGGTTTCCTTCCATTCCTCCCCAATCTCAGTCATCGGGATATTGAATTCCAAAAGGTTTATCGGTGTCGGCCCCCCGAACTCAATCATATTCACATCGGCTGGCCCAAATTCAATCATATTAATGCCATGGTTGTTGGGGAACGGGTTGTTTATCACATTTGTACTTCGGGGGCATTCAAGCTTCCCTTTGGCAATCAAGTCTATGATGATGCATTTCACAGCGGGGCAATCATCGGTGTCGTGCCCATGGTAGCTGTGGAATGCACACGTCTTGCTCTCGTCAAGGTACCTCTCGGGGTTTCTGGGTTGGAAGTTAACCAGTGGTTTGGCGAGGCCTTATTTAACTAACCCCTCAAACACCTTTCCCAAAGGCATCCCAATGTCCTCAAATCTAACATACGGGCGCCTTTCCTAGTTCCCGGCCTTTTGCGGGGCTTGTCTCGGATTCTCCCCTTGGATATTGTTTACAACTCCCACGGCTTCCTTCCCTTTACCGAATGTCGGGGGACGATATTTGTAGGAGTTGCTATTGGCCTGAGTAGAGGATTGCTCATTGAGGGTCTTCTCGAATTTAGACCCGGCAGTGACCATTGACCGGAGGTTGGGGTAAAAATGATGACTGATCAAGGCCCGCAGCTTAGGTTTCAGACATGACTGGAAAATGTCCAATTGTTCTTCTTCTATGGGCGGATTGGAGATCTCCCCAAGTTTATAATTCCATCTCTTATAGAACTCTCCTATTGGTTCATCTCCCTTTTGCAGGGTGCTTTGCAGATCAACTCGGTTGGTTTCCCATTCTAGGTTTGACCGATATTTGGTGAGGAATGCTTCTTTGATTGTGTCCCATGTTGCTCGAGATTCATCTTTCAAGTGGAAGAACCATTTGAGGGCGTTTCCTCTCAAGGACAATTGGAAGTGATCGTCCATTTGCTGCATGGTACACCGTTTTGCTCTCATGGCTAAAGTATAAGCATTGAGATGAGTCTGGGGGCAGGCAGTTCCGTCAAATTTGTCTATCTCTGGCATTTTGAACTTGTGAGGCAGAGGAACAATCTTGTTGGGGTCGGTGATCCCCAAAGAGGATTTCCTTTCATTTATCCCCTCAAATCTCTCTTCCATTTGTTTCAATTTCTCTACCAACCACCCCATATGGGGGTCCACATATGGGCTTGAGTTGATTGATCCCACGGTTTGGCTCGTTACTGGCATTATGGTGGGAGGTGAAGTGGTGGATGGGACCATCGGAGGAGGATTTTGAGGTGGCAAATGGGTGTAGACATACCCTGGTGCCGGGTTACTTGTCGGGAGATATGGTGGGATAGCCTCAGAGATTTGGGCCATAGGGTGGTAAAGTGGGTAAGGCACTTCTCGGGATGTGGTTGGCAAAGCCGGAGGTGGCAGGCCAATGGTAGCTGGAGCCAAGGGTGCTCGGCTACTTGGGATTGTGTCATACAAGTTGAACCCTGGCGGGTACATGGGAAAACCGCCCGGCGGGACAAATAAAGCATGAGTGGTAGGCACGTTTTGGTGAGTGGTGGCTTGGAATGTGGGACGTGAGGTCTCCACATTTGGGTAAGCTTGAGGGGGCAGAACCCGCTTATATCCTCAGGGCTGCACATTCTCAATTCCCTCTTCATCAGTGATCTCCACAAAACTTCTGTCGTTTTCAAACACAACGGCTACCCCTCTCTGCCTAATGGCTTCCATAACCCTATTCTTCACATCCTCATGATGTTTCCTGACATTCTCTTCCCGGGCCCTGGCGGCCTCTAGAGCTTGTACCAGCTCTTCCCTACTACGACCATTCGGATCCGCTGCATTGTCACCCCCACTACTACTTCCTGCCGGACTAGCCATTCGGAGAAGTCTGAGTGAAGCTGCTGATGAACTGTCAGACTCGGCACTAATCAGACGATGACCCGAAACTCTGACCCACTTCTTACGAGCTGCGGAGGAGAGGGAGGTTCATTTCAGACTCAGGTATCAACTCGGGTTGGTGTTTGGGAGAATGGGTTTAGGCTCATGCAACACGACAGTTCATTATTATTAATTATGTTCATGTTTACTTAAAACACATTTATTCCTAACTGGTTGGAAAAGATTTCTCTTCATTTTCGCAACTATTATACATCCTGAATCAGTGGAGGCCATTACTACGCCTATAGACCCCTCGTTTTTCACCTGCCTTGCACACTCCCAAGGATGGACTGTCCCGGGCGAGGGTCCTATAGGGCAAGCGGCTTCCACCGACCGAAAGAACGAACCTAGGGTCTAGTGCATCACAAGATTCCCAATGCGCGATCCATTCCAATCACGATTAAGCCCCGGTTAAGATCGAGATTCGTCTTCGGGACTTAAGAGATTTCTGGCATAACCTCATCTTTGATGAGGGCTCTCGAACCTTATCCTTGGGCTTAAGGATGATTAGTATGGACCATTCATTAGGGCTTGACAACACTGTGTCACCCCATCCTTAATACGTGACTTAGGTTAATTACGGTCAACATTAACGCGTAAGTCAAGGACCGGGTCAAAGTTGACCATGGTCACACTTGCTTTCACAAGGAGTCATGATTCGGGCATTAGCTTGGCCACAATTAATCTCAGACACGTATTAGGGAAGTGGTAACGTGAGCTAGACCAAAAACTAACCAAGGTCTCAGAATTTGTGTGTCACGGACGAGTGTGGTTGACTCGGCTCGGAAGGGTGTTGGTAGTGGTGCCCTAGGCACGTTTAATAAACGTTGTAATTGTTATCATTTATTTCATATCAATAAAGAGATATTTTGATTATTATTGTTGTTCATGTTTACTTATAATAATCCCCGTCCCTAGTACTTGTTAAGCACTAGTATAAAGGCTAAATGATCATGGGATGATCATGTTAGATTTATGGGTACTTGTTTGGAACAAGGTACTGGACATGACCCGCTGTATGAGATTTTATGTCATGGTCTATGTCGTACATATATCTCATATTAGTTATGTCATTTGAATCCTTAGACATAAAGTTATTATAGTCTTCCACTTGATGAACATTGTGTTTGACATATTCAAACGCTACCTTAACACGGTAGTTATAAAGGGTATGATTGGCATAATCGGATTCCCGTTGGGAAGAATAATAAGCTAAATGGATTTGTCCCTCCACGGAGAGATGTCAAGCTTGGGCCCCTCGAAGGAATGATGTTGATGAAATGTTCGGCCGGACTCAAATGGATGATTGGATCAATAGCATTTGAATTATCAACATATTCGGAATCGAGAAAGTATTGAACAAAACAAGTTGACCGTTTGACCATGACTTGTGTTCAATGACATCGTGGACAAAGGGATTATGACATATTCTAAAGGAATGCGAACTTGTATCTAGTTATGCTATTTGGGTAGGTATGACGGTTTGCTAGAACCTAATCATATCTTATGGGATCATGTTTGAGCCCATTGCCAACTTAGTATAATCCTAGAGGGTCACACACAATAGAAAGAATCTTAAATAAAAGGACTATATTGGAATTTAGGGTCGAAGGACTTCAAGGGAATTTCTGGAAATGATCTGGGCCTCCTGGTCAACCAAGCGGGCGCTTGGGTTGTACCAGGCGGGCGCCTGTTCAAGCCGGAAAGGAACTGGAGTTTCTGCCCAAACAGGCGGGCGCCTGGGTGGTACCAGGCGGGCGCCTGGTGCTGCCGATTGGAAATTTCCTAATTCGATTAGGAATGGTTTTTGGCACAAGATTCCTATTTGGAATAGGTCTTAATTGTGTATAAAAACCCCAATTCGGCCAGACCATAATAACAAGTGCTTTTGTGAGTCTCCAAAGGGTTTGAGAGAGAATTTATTTTGTTCTAAGATATCCTTGATTGAGGAACAAAATAATTCACAAAAATAAATTCCATATAGTTCTTTATATTGTGAAAGTGTGTTTCATAATATTGGTCTAGCAACCAAGATCAAAGAAGTTCCTTTGATATTCGTTCGAAGTGTGGATACCGCTAGAGGGTGAAAATCATCATCTTCAAAGTTCGTGTTCAAGCTTTGTGATCGTGATCAAGTCTTCAAATCTCCACCAAGACCAAGAGAAAAAAATTTGATAGCCATCAAGGGTTAGTTTTTCTTTTTCCTTTATTCATCATGTTGTATTTGATTTAATCATATGAACGGATCCATGGTTCTGGGTTTTCTTAAATTTTAATTGCTATATTCCGCTGCGCATGTTACTTGGAAACCCAACAAAGGGGAGGTGAAATGGACCCGTGCGCGTTAGAAGGGCACAAGAGCACCAATCAAGCTGCATCGTGGCATCCATCCCGGGTTTAAAGGGTATTTGGAATTTGCAAGGTCAAGTGCACGTAGTGTGAAGCCATTCTATGTTCCCTTTTGAGTTAAAATAGAAATTTTAAATTCGTTTTAACATCATGAGCAATGTATAATCAACAAAAATGAGCAAGCATGAATGAGCTATTTACACAAGTAATCAAGCAAGAACATGAACAAACAAGGCCAAAACTTGTATGTACAACAAATTGTGCACAACCAAAGAATCCTTTGAAATCAAAACTTTACAAGAAACGATCCTTTTGAAAACCATTTGCAATACAAGTTGTGCACAACAAAGAATTCAAAAAATCTTTTACAAAATGGGTTATGCACAAGGAGGTTTTGAAAACCCAAATTTATGTCCAAAAGTTTGTGCATGACCAAGCTTCAAAACCAAGTTTTGGCTAGAAAAGAAGAAGGTAATGTGCTCAAACAAAACTGTAAATTTGGAACCTGGACAAGCAGAAGCCAATGGGACACAGAATGTTCCTGTCCTGCACAAAATTGTTAAATTTTGGAACATTCTGTTCCCTGCCCAACATAGCCGTACGGCTATAGAATGCTGGCAATTATTTTTTGCAGTTTTTCATCTTCTGATCATCAAGCCCCAGTTTATTGCACATCCAGAACAGTTTCCAGAAAATTCAAACAGAAACACAGCACACACAAAACAACACAAAAGTTAACGAAAACGGGGGATGGGAGTTTGACCCACACATAAATGTCCCCAAGCTTCTAAAAAGAAGTTTGAGAACATTTAACTCCCTAGCAGAGTCGCCACTATAAGGATCCTTCCCCCACGCATAGGAACACGACGAGTTATGGGGGCGAAAGGCCAAACGCAGTTAACATGCCAAAAAATAACGGAGTCGCCACTTTTGTTAATTATTTGACCCAACAAAAGAAAAGGTTAGAGATTCTATTACTTCGGAGGTCAGGTTACATCTTGGAAGAGTTTCACGTCACCCAAGTCGCCTCGGATAGGACCGAGTCTCCCTAATGTTAGTTAACGAAAGTGCATGTGTGTGTGTGTGTGTTTAAAATGGGAGAAACTGACTGTTTTGACAAAACCAGTTAATTATTTAACAGAAAAGGTTTATTTTGCAAACTTTTTGGTTAGGAAAGGAAGAAACTGGAAAATTCCCTCCCCGGCCAAAGTAGCCGTACGGATGGGGAGGCTCTCCAGGGCATTTTTACAGCTTATTCAGAAACAGTCCAGTTTCAGTCAAAACAGAGTATCTTTGCTGAAACTGGACTGGAATGTTGATTTTTAGTTTATGATTAACAACAAAACTTTGAGAAGTTCATTCCTATGCACTTTGATCATCAAAGGAACCCCAAAAACAAGATTTGGGTGTGATCAAAGGCAATCATTGGAGAAATTTATGAAAAGTTGATGAACATGGCATTTAAACCAAAATGACCATTTTGGTGGATAAAGATTGAAACTTTACCACCAAAATGGATTTATTATACAAGATCAAACCTTTAGGGACACAAATATAACAAAAAGATCAAATCTTTATGTCCTATACTTGGTGATTTATGGCTAGATCATGGTTGGGGTGATAAAGATTGGAACTTTATCCCCCAATCATGACTCTTATGGCCAAATAAAAACAAAATCAACATGAAAATGTAACAAACCATGATCATCTTTAGGTTTTAACCCCATAATCATACACTAGGTGTGAAGGGAACCTTGAATCACCTCATGATTTGGATCATATACATATATAATCATAATATATATACCTTGAAAGGCCAAGACTTGTATAATATATAGATATAGTGCTTGAAAATGGACAAGACTTTGTAAGAACAAGAAGAGATAATCACAAGATAAACAAGTAATATGAACAAAGATAAAAGAAAGTTTGAGATGAAGAAGAAGATGGGGGAGAAGGAGGCTTCACCTATGATGGTTATGCCTATCTTCCTCTCTTTTCACTCAAATATGTGTATCGCTCACTTTCTGCTCTCAAACTGGCAGAGTTTCAACTCACAAAACGTTTTCTCCCACCTGAAATGATCAGCATGGGGTTTAATTTATAGAGGATGAGAGTGCCCAACATAGCCGTACGGCTAGGGACCTCATTTGCCCAAACCATCCGTACAACTCGACTTGGCGAGCCTCTGGATTTTTCTAAGTTTAATTCCAATTCAGTCCTGGAATATCAGGTTTATCCTAGTGAGGTCATGGCCCATTGGTTTATCCCTAAATGGTACCAAGGATTCCTCTAAAGTAGGCCAGTTTCAGATTGGGGTACTTACACAAAGGTAAGGGCCATTCTCCTCATGTGTGGAAGCGTCCTTACAAGGCTCCGGTCAAGGCTTCTTTTGACAAAAGGCAAAGGGAAAAGGAAGGTCATTGATGAAGCTCCGTCTCATCCTAGCGTCTTCTCTCGCCTTGGTGGTTCCAAGAGTGCTCTGCCACCACCTAAGAAGGTCAAAGGCTATAGCAAGAAGCAATGGGTTCCCAAACCGAAGAAAGATTAGACTTTTCTTTATACCCCATGATTGCAATTAATAGACCACTTGCTTAGGATTTAATGTTTTATTGTCTTTTATTGCTCAACAAGATCCATTGTAGTGGTTAAAATAATTCAAGAGATGAATAAAAATTGCATTTTGTTATGACATGATTGGGTAAAAAATTATGTTTTAGACCGCACCCGAAGGTTGCCTACGTTCCTCTTGTAGAGAGGCTCACGTCTCCATAGTTCAAACAAATGAAGACCATTTTTTTTGTGCACCCTTTTTTTTGCCTAGACCGCCATTTCGGGTTTTCAATCTAGCGGGCTTCTTTTTTGCATGTGCTCTAATTTTTGCCTAGGCTGCCCTTGCGGGTTTTTAACCTTGTGAGCATTTTTTTAATAGTCTTTATTTGTTAAGCGTAGAACTTCTTGAGCTTGTCGAGGTTGACCTCCTTTGGCAATTTATCACCATCCAAGTCTACGAGTCAGACTGTACCGCCGCTTAGTATCTTCTTGACCACGTAAGGACCGATTCATCGAGGCCCCCACTTCCCAAGGGGATTCATGGCATTGGGAAGATGTTGTCTTAGGACTAGATCTACCACTTTGATATTTCGAGGCTTCACCTTCTTGTTGAAACCCTTGCCATCCTTTGTTGATAAGCCCTTGTGCGTTCAAACGCTCTTAACCTCTTTTCGTCGAGTAGGGCTAGTTGCTCATATCGGCTTTGCATCCAATCAAACTCGTTGACTTGGTTCTCGAGTAAGACCCGTAGAGAAGGAGCCTCGAGTTCGACCAGGAGTACGATTTCAGCACCATAAACCAATGAGTAAGGAGTTTCTCCCGTTGCTGACCGTATTGATGTGCGGTAGCCCCACAATGCTAGTGGTAATTTCTCGGGCCAATCCCTTCCCGTTGAAGCCATTTTTCGTATGATGACTTCGATTGTCTTATTTGCTGCTTCGACCGCTCCGTTGGCTTGGGGGCGGTACGGGGATGACTTGTGCTTGGTAATTTTGTAGTTAACCAAAAGTGCATCCATTTCTTTCTCGAAGTGAGAGCCATTTTCGGAGATAATTTCATGAGGAATACCTTATCGGCACATGATGTTTTTCTTCACGAATTCGGCCACTTTCTTGGCATTGAGAACTCGGTAAGCTTGTGCTTCGACCCATTTTGTGAAATAGTCCATGGCCACAAGGATGAATGACTGTCCGTTGCTCCCCGTAGGATGGACTTTGCCGATGATATCTATGCCCCAACAAGAGAATGGCCAAGGTGTGGTCATGTTGTACAGTTGTGAAGGCGGAGCATGTTGTAGATTAGCATGGAACTGACACTTGGCGCATTTCTTGACTTTCTCGATGCAGTCTCTTTCAATTGTAGTCCAATAGTAGCCAATATGAAGTATCTTCTTTGCTAACATAATCCCATTCATGTGGGGTCCACACTCGCCTTCATAGACTTCGTGCATGATTTCTTGAGCTTCAGACTCATTTTCACATAAAAGATTGATCCCCTGATGATGTCTCTTGTAGACTCAGTTTCCAATCAACACATATCTGGCGGCTAGCTTTTGTAGTGCTATTCGGGTTTTCCCATTGCTGTTCTCGGGAAAGGTGCCGTTGTTGAGAAAGTTCATGATGTCAGTATACCACGGGGGGTTATCTTGGACTTCATTGATCTCGATGTTCATGCAGTATGCCGGACTGGTCCTCTTTAAAATTTTGAAGGGTTTCACCATTTTTCCTTTGGGCATCTCAACCAGTGAGGCTATAGTAGCCAAAGCATCGGCAAAGCGGTTCTTGTCCCTTGGAAAATAAGTGAATGTGATTTTTTGAACTGTTCGACCAATTCCTCGAGGTGTTGACCATACTGTTGAGGGGTCAGGTCTTGGATTCGCCATTTACCCGATGTTTGATTGATAAGGAGCAGGGAGTCACCGAATACTTCTAGCTCTGTGACATTTCTTTCTAGGGCCGCTTCTAGATCCGCTATACATGCCTCATACTCGGCAATGTTGTTGGTAGCTTCGAATTCAAGACAGATGGCAATTGGAGTGTAGATGTCCTTTGGATCGACAAGCAACATTCCTATCCTATAACTATGTTTATTGGCGGCGCCATCGAAAAAGAGTTGCCACTTATTTTCCTCGGTTGTAATGCAAACCAGGTGATCGTCGGGAAACTGTAAGTCCTCCCCCTTCACTTCGTCACACAGAAATTCAGCAAGCTGATCACTGAACACTTTCCCCCTGATAGATTTGAGTGTGACGTAAGTGATGTCATAGCCGGCGAACATGAAGTACCATTTGGCTATCCTTATCGATATGAAAGGCTTCTCAAAGATGTAGTGGAGCGGGTCCACTTTTACTACTAGCTTGATCGGAAAGGCTTCCATGTAATGTTTGAGCTTTTGAGTGACCCAAACCAGTTCTGCACATGACTTCTCTAAGACAGAGTAGTTCTTTTCACCTCCTTGAAATCAGCGACTGACAAAATAAATGGCATTCTCCTTTGTGAAGTCTCGTTGCTCTTGTGCTAGCATAGCCCCAAGGGCTTCGTCGTTCACTGTGAGGTAGAGTAAGAGAGGCTTCTCTTTGTGGGGTGGCACCAAAACTGGAGGACATGTCAAGTAGTGCTTCACTTGGTCGAAATCTTCTTGGCAAGCATCGATCCATTCTAGAGCCACATTCTTCTTGAGTAGCTTGAAGATTGGCTCGCACATAAAAGTGAACTGGTGCACAAACCGACTGATGTACTGAAGTCTGCCCATAAAACCATTGATTTCTTTCTGTGTCTTGGGAGGAGGCATGTCAATGATCGCCTTGATTTTTAAGGGATCTGCTTAAATACCCCTTTCTGTGACCATGTAGCCAAGAACTTTTCCTCGGACAACCCCAAAAGTGCACTTTGCGGGGTTGAGTCTCATCTTGTGTTGATGCAGTCTTTCAAAGAACTTGCGGAGGTCGATCAAGTGTTGACCGTCGGTCCCTTTGGAATGAATGATCATGTCGTCCACATAGACCTCAATTTCCTTGTGAATCATGTTATGGAAAAAGTCTGTCACGGCCCTTTGATAAGAAGCCCCAGCGTTCCTTAACCCAAGAGGCATGACTGTGTAGAAAAAGGTGCCCCACGGTATTGTGAAAGCAGTCTTGTGCTGATCCTCCTCAGCCATGAGAATCTGATTGTACCTAGCAAAACCATCCACAAATGAGCGGACCTCGTAGGAAACAGTGGAGTTGACTAGCATGTCGATGTTGGGTAGTGGAAAGCCATCCTTTGGAGAAGCTTTGTTCAAATCCTGGAAATCCACACAAACACGGACCTTGCCGTTGGCCTTTCGGACTGTGACCACATTAGCTAGCCATGTCGGATATTCAGTAACTTTTATGAAGCCCACACTGAGAAGCTTCTCTATCTCTTCCTTGACTTGTAGAGACCATTCTGGCTTGATCTTTCTGAGCTTTTGTTTGACTGGCTTGGCGTCATCTCTGATCGGAATTCTGTGTTCAGCGACCTTTCTGTCTAAACCCGGCATGTCTTTGTATGACCATGCGAATACATCCACGAACTCTCTGAGCAGTATAGTCAATCTGTCTTTCTCTTCCCCCTTGAAGAAGCTTCCGATCTTGGTTTCTTTCGGCTCTTCGTCGGTACCCAGATTAATAACATGCAATTCTTCGTCAGCCCCTGGACCATTTTCACCACGACTACGGACCTGTTGAGCAAGTTCATTTAAGTATGTTGTGTTTTCGTGGTCTATTTCATCATTATTTGAATCGTTATTAGCTAGTTCATTAGATTCGTTATTAGTTAATTCATCATTCATGATGTTTGCAATCTCAGGGTACTCGGAAAGGTCAAAATTTTTATTAACAAAGAAAGGGAACACACGCTCGGCTATGGCCTTTATATCCTCTTGGGTGAGGGTGTCGGAAACACTCTCGGACTCGAAAGTGAATGTGAACACGTCTTCATTTGTGACCTTGTGCGGAATGCAACCCATCTTCTTGACCAAGAATTCTTCGAATACCACGGGTCCCTTCGTAGAACACCAGTTGTTGATTGGCTCGGAGCTTGGCTAGATCTCGCTGATAGTCTCCCTTCTCGTGTCGGTGTCGTAGATGGCATTGACTTGGCACTCATCCATGAGGGCAAGTTCCTCAAACATGGAGGCTAAATCTGTCAATTCTTCCCCTACAGTGATCTCTATCTCAGACTCTATGGTCACTTTCTTCCCCCACCATTCACGGGGTGACATGGGAGTTGGTTCCTTTTCGGACTTCTGGATCTCATAGTCGGCAAAGATCTCAAGACCGGGCTTTCTGATGCCCTTGGTGTTAACCCATGGCTCGGGAAAGATCATGTACAGAACAGCTTCCCCTTGGCGAACAAAATAGCCATTCAACGTCTTGCGGTAAGGCCTTAGATTGGGAATCTCATAATGACAGCCTTCCCTATGAGCTCGGGCCTTTTCATTCTTGACGGCTTGCTCGTGTTTTAAGTCATCTTTGGAAGGCTCATATCCCAAACCGAACTTGTTCTTAACAAAAGGAACCTCAATCGGTTGCATTCTCCCTTGTTGATATTTCCCTAGGCCTAAACCAGGGAAGTAGTTCATATTCCTCATCATGCGGAGGACTTTGCGATTGCCAAGGGTCCATGACCCGCTTCCCCCCTTCTTTGTCAATGGCGTTGATTGAGACGCCGGAGAGGGTAGAGTCTGCTAAACCATGCTAAATTTGGTGAATGGGTTCCCCCTTTCTGTGGATAGTGACGTTTTCTGCCATAACGGTCACTATTTCATCCCCATTTCTGAACTTCACACACTGATGGAGAGTCGAAAGGACGGCGTTAGAACTGTGTATCCATGGGCGGCCCAACAATAACGAGGAAGGCACATCGAGCACTTGAAACGGGATGGACATGACTATGCTCCCAAACTCAATGTCTATTTCCACCATACCCATGACTGTACAGGAAATGCTGTCATAACCTCGGATCACTTTAGTAGAAGGCTTTAAATATGAATTCTTAAGCCCCAGTATACCCATGATTCGGTCGGGCATTAGGTTGAGTGTGGAAACACCGTCAACCAAGACTCTTGAAATAGGTCTCCCCCTTGCTCTTACCTTGAGATAAATGAACTCATTGTGGTCGGAACCAAATGGTGGAAGGTCCATGTCGGCAAAGGTGATGACATTGCCAAAATGAATGTGACCTATCATTGCCGTAAGGTCTTCGGGAGTTGTATCGGGAGAGATCGACTTGTTATCGAGATTACTGATGACAAGATCTCGGTGTTTCTTTGAGGATGCAATGAGGTCCCAAATGGAGATGTTGGCTTGAGTTTTCTTGAGTTGAACCAATAAAGGGTCTTTGGGAGTGTCGTGAGCTTGTGGTCTTTGAGAAGAGGAGCTCGGTGCAGAAGTAGAGGGGTTGCTTGCTATGACTCGGCCGGACCGAGTTAGCATGTTGACGTTCCCATCTTGCCTCTTTTTCCTATTCTCTAGTACTTCCCTTATTACCTCATCGTAAGTCACAACATAGCAAGAATTATCAATCTTATTCATAATATTGGAGCCCTCATTCAAAATTGGGATTGAATGAGTGGTCTCCTCAAACTCTCCTACCTCTATTACATTGACATCACCCTCATTAGGAACTAGGAATTCCTTTTTGTCTATGGGATCTTGGATGACATTGCGGAGGACTAAGCATTCCTCGGTGGTGTGGCTGCTATGTTGGTGGTAGTCACAATGCTTGTGGTGAGCATGGTTGGGACGCAATGCCTTGGGTTTGTACCCATGGAAAGGAGTAACTTGCCCTTTGGCTTTGAGAGCTTCAAAGGCCTCGGTGATAGTCATGCCATGGAAAGGAGTGTAGACACGATCATCTTGAAACTTTTTGCCTTGTGGTGGAGGAACCCTTTTGTAATTCCCCTTGTCGGTAGTAACGGCATTAACTGAAGCCTCTTTTGGGGAGCTAGAGGCGGCCTTGTAACGAAGGGTAGGATCACTTTTCTTGATTTCCCTAAGCAACTCATCCATTCGGATCCCTGCCTCATACATTTGAGAGAAATCGGCATAGCAAGCCCCACTTAGGTGGGTGCGGAGATCAATCTTTAGACACTTAAGAAAGATGTCCATTTGCTCCTTGGTGTTAGGCCTCTCGACAATTTCAGTAAGCTTGTCATTCCACCTTCTAGTGAAGTCAATAAAGGACTCGTTGTCCCTTTGAGTGGTGTTTTCAAGCTCTTTCTTGGTTAGCCGGTGGGTGGTGTTTCCTTAGTATTGACTCTTGAAGGCAAGCATGGCGGCATCCCAATCAAGACGGACTGTGAGCGGGAGAGTAGCATACCAATCCTTTGCCGCCCCCTCGAGAGTAAGGGGGAAGCATTGTGCCATAACCTTGGGAGAGACCTTCTTCGGTACCATAGCCCAAATGTAAGTCTAGATGTGTGCCATGGGACAAGAGTTGCCCTTGAACTTGCTGATGTCAGGCATTTTGAACTTGTCGGGGAGAGCGGCCATTGTGCTAATGAGAATGGAGGACTGATAAAGGCTCGTGTCGGGACTTTTCCCCACGTTGAGGCCATTGAAGCGTTGATCTATGTATGCCATAATTGAATCAACCATCTTGTGCTCATTGTTCTCGGTGCTTGGTTCCCCCACTTTCTTTGTACGGGCACTAAAATAAGGGTTTTGAAACAAACCCCTAGTCCACTCGGACTCCTCGTTGTTCTCTTTATCTTTACCACTCAAAAGCTTGGTGAGCTTCTCTTTCATTTGCCTCATCTCGGCCTCGTGGGCCTCCCTTTGGTTGTCGGGGTGGGATTGCCAAAGATCATCCTTATTTTGGGCCTCCTTATTAAGAGTGGAGACTTGGTCTTGGAGCACTTGAACCATAGCTGAAAGTTGTTCGAGAGACATGGTGTTGCTGCTGCCGGTCATGGATGCTGTCAGAGCTGTTGGAGTAATCACTTCACGGACTAACTGATTCGCTGAATCCCGGCAGACTCTGTAAGTACCAATTGAACCTATATTGCAGAAGAGGCCCTTGTCAGTCTTGAGTAACACTTTCGGTCCATGAAGAGGCTTAGAGCACACATTGGGCACACGACTCAAAACCACATAAGAAAAGACTCTTTTTTTTTTTATAAGTCGGAGGGACGGGGTCCCTTTTGAGTTTTCTAAGAAAATAATGGAATCGTCACACTAGTATATAGACCATCTCGCGGTCCCATATAGTCATTGGATTCCTTCACGCTTGTGAATCCTACACATGTTGGGATTAAACTAAATTAATGTAGTAAAGCATACATGCGGGGACGGATTTTTATTTCCGTCCATAATAACCACTTGGGGACGGAGTTTTATTTCGTCCATGATAACCACTTGGCATGTATGTTTTGAAGACATTAGTTTAGGGAAACCTCGACACATGAAAACCAACTTCAGTCACGGAGTGTTAGACCCTAACTAGAGTTGTGTTGGCTTGTGCTCGGCTAATGAGAGGCTTAAGGTCACCCCCGGCATGTAGTCATGAACAACGCCATGGGTTGAGGTTTACCACTTCGAAATATTCAAGGTCGGGTGGAGCTTGAAACTTCCTATGACGGGCCTCAATGGGTTTGGGGTTATAAACTTGTGCAACTCGATAGTGAGCAATTTATAGGAGATTGTGCACGTAGTTTGAGGTCCAACATGTGACAAAGCATTTTTTTTACTTTTTTTTTATGAAAGAAAAGCAAATAAGAACATAATTACAACTCTCGAATCACCCGTGTGACCGATAAATCCAAACACAAAAGAAAACAATTAAGAGGTCCAAAACAGTCCATGATGCAGGCAACTGTGCCCACACCCCAATCACTCTGCTCTGTTATGAAACTGTCCCTGTTCTAGAAAACTACCCAGAAGCGTGCGCCTCTAGCCTGTGTTTTGGGAAGCGCGCGCCTGGCGCAGAGTCTATGGGAGGCGCCCGCTTCTAGGAAAACCTGTTAGACTGTCAGACTTTGGACTCAGGGGATTGCCCTGGTCCTGAATATGCATTGTAACCCCTGCAGAAATGATTAGTGTAGAAAAAATAAGAAGAACATGAAGAACATCAAGAAGCGGGCAACTCTGGTCTTTGATGTGGGCCACGCGCGCCTTAGGCCAAAAAGGCCAGAGGTGCACGCTTCCCCCATCAGGAACCAGAATGCCCAAAAAAATGTAGACTTTGATCAAGAACGCAAGTTTAACCCTCAAACAATCCCCAGCGGAGTCGCCACTGTAGATACCCCAGGAAAACCACAACTTGGCTAGAGCGGTGGATTATCCTAGGATGTCTATTTGTGTTTTAATTTGTAGAGAGTCGCCACCTATGTTTTAGAGGAACATAAGAAAAACCTAATGTTTATAGCCTATGTTTGATTACGAAAACAGAGATTCTTGTTTATGAGGTTCGGGGGTTAGGTTACGAGATGGGAAGTACTTAAACACCCATCTCGCCCAACTAAAGTTGGTCTTGCTTGATAAAAATCTACATGAATGATAAAATGTTCTTCTTATTCTTTGATGATAAACGGGGGTTTTGAAAGGTGTTTTGGAATGTAGGGAGATAACTACTTGACTAGCTTCAATGAAGTGAAGTAGCCTTTGGTGTCATGTCCCAAAATGTTAGGGTGATTTCACTTTGATTGAAAATAAAAGAAAGAGAGGAGAGATGAAGTAGAAAAGATGAGAGGAAAGAATAGTCTTTACCTATACTTCCAAGAACTTCAAAGAGTGACTCTTGAGAAATGCCTTGCAAGTATATTTTGTGTATAGTTTTGTTAGTGATCAAAAATCTTCCTCCATTCAAAGGTGAATTAGATGTGTTTAAATAGGTGAAGAAGGTGAGTTTTTGGTGCCAAAACCAAGTCAACAACATCAGTTTCCCAGGCAAATCCTGTTAAAAGGAGCAAAGGAGGGATTCTTGGACAAAAATATCTAACTGATGCCCAGGTGCGCGCGCCTCCTGCCATGGTGGCGGGATGCACGCGCCTCTGTCCCCAAAGGATGGAAGCGCGTGCCTTGGAGATGGCAAAAATGATAGAATGGACTAGAAAGTCAGCACTGTTATTCAGTTTGGTCCCTGGACTTAACAATGTCTGTCATGAACTTAACGAAAGTAACAGAAACTAACGAGAAACACATAAAATAGGGAGAAACAGAAAACCAAATGTGCAATCGGGGTGAGCGGTCCAAGGCAGGGTGTCTACACCGAGCCGCTGCTGGACGGGAATATGCTGAATTTTGGGAATTCTAATTAGACTAGGGTTTGGTCTCACTCTAGGTTTTGTATATAAGCAGGGTTCCGCCCCCATACTCATTGTAACTCCATATTTACATATTATAGTGCAAGATCCTGGCTTGGTAGTGCCCCCAGACGTAGTCAAACATATTGACGAACTGGGTAAACAATTTCTTGTGTTCTTTTGTCTTTTTCTTTGGGTTTCTTATATCTTGTGCTTGTTTGTGGTGCTGGGTTTTCTTGCGATTTGCTTGGGTATTGGGTGTTGGGAGGGCTATTCCACAACAACTGGTATCAATAGCTCCGGTTTAACGATCCGGGTTTATCAAGCAATACAGAATGGGCAAGGATAAACAAGCGGTGGAGAAATTCGATAGCTCTGACCATGGATATTGGAGGATGCAAATAGAGGATGTCTTATATGGTAAGGATCTATATAATCCTCTAACAGGAGTCAAGCCGAAAAGCGAAAAATAGGAAGACTAGGATCTCATGGATTGGAAAGTCTTAGGGGTGGTTCGATCTACTTTGTCGAAGTCGATCGCGAAGACTACCAAGAAGGCGAAAACCACCAAGGAGTTATTGGATTATCTTACTGAGAGATTTGAAACTCCATCTGCTACAAATAAGGTTGATTTGATACGCAAGATGGGTAATCTCAAGATGCAAGAGGGAGGATCCATAGCTAAACACATCGATAAGTTTATGGATGTTATAGACTTATTGGTTGCATTGGAGATTACTTTCGGTGACGAGGTTCATGCTTGTCAATTGCTAGCATCCTTACCAGGAAGTTGGAGCGGAACGGTGACGGCGTTAAATGCTTCAGCATGTAAGAATAAATTGAAGTATGATGATGTTAAGGACTTTCTCTTGGGCGAGGAAAATTTCATAAAGAAGTTGGGGACACCTTCTACTTCGGAATCGGTCTTGGCTACAACTAGTAGGGGAAGGCCAAGTTCTAGCAATAAAGGGAGAACAGGGTCAAGGGAAAGTGTAACCAGGGGTAGGGATCAGTCTGTGGAGAACAAAGAAAGACCAAGGGTTGCCAAGGGATCGGTTGAGTCCTATCATTATAAGGAGTTAGGACACTACAAGAGGGATTGTCCCAGGCGAGGGGATAATTTGGCGAATGTGATAACAGAGGATGAAGATGTACTGATTCTGAGCGTTATTAGTGCGTTAGAATCATGGGTGCTAGATTCGGGGGCATCATTCCACTCATGCGGGCATACAGGGGAGATGGAAAATTACACTTCCGGTGATTTCGGAAAGGTCTATCTGGCGGATGGCGAGCCTTTGGAAATCAAGGGGAAGAGGGATGTCAGAATATGAGCATCAGACGGGAAGTTCTTATATCTACATGGGGTCAGACACATTCTGGGTTTGAAAAAAAACCTGATATCAGTTGGCCAGCTGGGTGAAGAAGGTTACACGGTAACTTTTAGGTGCAAGAACTGGGTTATTACCAAGGAGGATTGTGAGATCACTCGGGGTAATAGGGAAGGAAGATTGTATTTGACAAACAACACCAAGGATAGTATCGCGGTGGCGTCAGCCAAGGGTGATACGGATTTGTGGCACTGTCGATTGGGTCACATGGGTGAGAAGGGGGTACTTTGCTCAAAGGGGAAACTACCAGGTTTGACAGGTAGGGCTTTGAGGGAAGCAAAGTTGAAATTGGTTCACACGGATTTGTGGGGGCCAGCCCCGGTAACTTCTCTGGGTGGTGTGTCATATTATATGACCTTCATTGATGATTCGATAATGAAGTTATGGGTTTACTTCTTAAAGGGGAAAGATGAAGCTTTCAGGATATTTAAGAAGTGGATGGCCTTGGTGGAGAATCGGACAGGACTTAAGCCCAAATGCTTGAAGTCGGATAATGGTGGGGAGTATGAGCTCAGGGAGTTTGAGGAATGTTGTGATGAGAATGAATTTTACATGGATATTCCAGACTCGGGTGGGAGCGAGACGGTTCATGATGACCAAGGACAAGGGGTCACTGAAGATGGACCAAATACTCCAGGACCAGATATTCCGCTGCTAGATCTAACAGAGAGTGTAGATCGGATGCAAAGGCTCCAGGTATCTCAAGCAAGGTGAAGTTGAAGCTGGGTATAGCTTCAACGGTGCTTCGAGAATAGGGGAGGAGGATGGTACTACCATGATCGAGGTGAGCACTATGGCATTAAGGATGAGTTGAAGACGGATACGGGGCTTGTATACAGGTTGATCTCTAGGTGGGAGATTGTTGGAATAGAGATAAACCGGGAACTAGCGATCTAAATAAAAGAAATCAGCAAAGTCGAAGAGCCGGCGAGGAGCGGCCGATCCAGGTAAAGGACTCGGCCGTGCTGCTCGGGCGAGTCAAGGCCTTGGAACGGCCGTGCACTAACCGGGTAGAAACACACCTTCTGATCAAAGGTGCTCGGCCGAGCTAATTAAGTGACTCGGGCGAGCTGCTCGGGCGAGCGTGCAAAAGGGAGCGGCCGAGCCCCTGCTGGACGGGAATATGCTGAATTTCGGGAATTCTAATTAGACTAGGGTTTGGTCTCATTCTAGGTTTTGTATATAAGCAGGGTTCTGCCCCCATACTCATTGTAACTCCATATTTACATATTATAGTGCAAGATCCTGGCTTGGTAGTGCCCCCAGACGTAGTCAAACATATTGACGAACTGGGTAAACAATTTCTTGTGTTCTTTTGTCTTTTGCTTTGGGTTTCTTATTTCTTGTGCTTGTTTGTGGTATTGGGTTTTCTTGCGATTTGCTTGGGTGTTGGGTGTTGGGAGGGCTATTCCACAACAGTGCGGAGCTAAATCATCGTAATAGACCAAGATCTCCTTAAAGGCTTTGCAACTATTATGATTGTATGGATTACTATCAATTGGATTATTTTTTTACTTGCTCGATATAAGATTTAAGGAATAACAGTGTTATATCGTTGTTATCATTAGTAAGCAGCGGTAAGTTAAGTTTTTCGCATCGTTAGTAAGCGGAGGTGTGTTACATTTATGAGTTGAGTGACAAAGGTTAATAAGTATTTTTACGCAGATAATAATGATGATATTAACTATCTTTTGAGCCTTTTCTTAGAAAATGGATGGAATATTAATGGTAAAGAAAGTAGAAGGCAAATTGATGCAAAATTGAGTTGTCCGTCAAAATAATTGAAACTATAAAAACTGAGGGACCAAAAAGTTATTTCATTCTTACAAGTTCGTTACGTTAGCAGATCAATAGATATGATTGGTAAATGGCAATGAGATACACGTAAACAGTAAATCGTAACAAGCGATTCTCAACTCTATTTTCAAACAACATTCAAATTTAAAAGGCGTCTAAACAATTGTTGAAATGCCATGAACAACAATCGCGAAGAAATCTTCCAAATGGCTAGTTGTGTTGTTCCTATAACTAGCCTCGGATATTGATTTGAATAAATAGCGTGCATGCATTAATCTCCTCCATCAGCGCATCTTCCGTTAATTTTCCTTTCCCTTCACTGTGTACAAACACTTTCTCATACATGAAGATTCCTTAGATTGTGTTGGATAAAAGGCTAAAGAAAGCAAAATAATCAACAAAGGCAGCAGTAACAAAAGAAGAAAAATATGAAAGAAAACTTGCATATTAATTCTAAGAATTGATTCTCTTTAAATAGAGAATTCAACAACTAAAAGTTCCTAAAAGACTAGCCATTATCAAGTAACAGGCCCACTCTTTACTAAAAAATAGAAACATACTAACTACTTGCTAAAAAATAGCAACAGTAAAACAAAACAGAATAAATGCTAAAGACTTGGTCAGCAAGTCCATGTTTACTTATTTTCAGCATATATTTCAAGCAGATAATGAGGCATACTTCAACACTCCTCCTTGGATCAGTAGCTGCAAACTCCTAGCTTGTCTCGTAAAAACTCAAATCGACCTTTTAGAAGAGCCTTCGTGAATATATCAGCCAACTGGTCATTTGTTTTACAATAAATCAAGCAAGCTTCACCATTTTTCTGAACTTCTCTTAGGAAATATAGCTTGATGTTAAAATGCTTGGTCTTTCCATGGAAAACAGGATTGTTAGAGATTGCAATATCTACCTGGTTGTCCACAAACACTTTAGTGCTTTCCTCTTGATCCATTTTCAAATCAGCTAAAACTTTCCTTAGCCATAAAACTTGATTTACAGCTGATGTTGCAGCTATAAATTCAGCTTCAGCAGTAGATTGAGCAACTATCTCCTGCTTCATAGAACTCCATGAAAACACTCCTGAACCGAGTGTGAAGCAGTACCCTGATGTACTTTTCATGTCATCTGTCAATCCTGCCCAATCGCCATCAGAGAAGCCATGAAAATTAAGAGTACGAACATGATTAAACAACACTCCATGATCAAGAGTTCCTTTGACATATCTAAGGACTCGTTTTGCTGCCTTCAGATGCTCTTCACTTGCACAATGCAGAAATCTGGACAGCACACTCATAGCTTGCATAATATCAGGCCTGGTTGCTGTGAGATACATTAAACAACCTATGAGGCTTCTGTAGATAGACTCATTCACCTTTTCAGCACCATCTTCCTTGCAAAGTTTCTCTTTTTGATTCATTGGAGTACCCATTGACTTGCAATCCTCCATCTGAAACTTCCTCAAAATTTGCTTGGCATACCGTTTCTGACATATGAAAACACCTTGCTGATCTTGTCTGATCTCCATTCCAAGAAAGAATGCCATTACTCCTAGGTCAATCATTTCAAAGACCTTCATCATCTCCTGTTTAAATTGCTCAATAAGAGTGGCATTACTTCCTGTAACCAAGAGATCATCCACATATAGTGAAATAATCAAAATATCAGCATTAGAGTGTTTAACATATAGAGTTGACTTGCTTAGACTCTTTGTAAATCCAAGACTCAAAAAATACTCATCTATTCTGCTGTACCAGCCCGTGGAGCCTGCTTGAGGCCATACAAAGCCTTTTTCAGCAAATACAATTTGTCTTCCTGCCGTTTCACTGCAAATCCCTCAGGCTGCTCTACATATATCTCCTCGTGCAAGTAACCATTAAGAAAGGCAGACTTAACATCAATTTGAAATACCTTCCACCCCTTCTGTGCGGCTAATGCAAGAAGCAATCTGATTGTATCGAGGAGTGCGACTGGAGCAAATGTTTCTGAAAAATCGATGCCATACACTTGAGCAAACCCCTTTACCACAAGTCTGGCCTTGTGTTTGTTGACTGAACCATCGCCATTCAACTTTGTTCTGAACACCCATTTGACTCCAATGTGATTTTGATATTTTATTGAAGTTTGCTTCTTGCATCTTTGTGGTTTTAAACAATTGAAACCTTAATTGGTTTGTTGAAGGTGGATTCCTTCGGAAGGTGGATTCCTTCGTTTCTTCAAGAGCTTCATCATTATTGTTGTTGTTCTTGCCAAACCCTAATTCGTGGATTCGAATTGTTGGTAGTGGTGCCCTAGGCACGTTTAATAAACGTTGTAATTGTTATCATTTATTTCATATCAATAAAGAGATGTTTTGATTATTATTGTTGTTCATGTTTACTTATAATAATCCCCGTCCCTAGTACTTGTTAAGCACTAGTATAAAGGCTAAATGGTCATGAGATGATCATGTTAGATTTATGGGTACTTGTTTGGAACAAGGTACTGGATATGACCCGCTCTATGAGATTTATGTCATGGTCTATGTCGTACATATATCTCATATTAGTTATGTCATTTGAATCCTTAGACATGAAGTTATTATAGTCTTCCACTCGATGAACATTATGTTTGACATATTCAAACGCTGCCTTAACACGGTAGTTATAAAGGGTATGATTGGCATAATCGGATTCCCGTTGGGAAGAATAATAAGCTAAATGGATTTGTCCCTCCTCGGAGAGATGTCAAGCTTGGGCCTCTCGTAGGAATGATGTTGATGAAATGTTCGGCCGGACTCAAATGAATTGATTGGATCAATGTCATTTGGATTATCAACATATTCGGAATCGAGAAAGTATTGAACAAAACAAGTTGACTGTTTGACCATGACTTGTGTTCAATGACATCGTGGACAAAGGGATTATGACATATTCTAAAGGAATGCGAACTTGTATCTAGTTATACTATTTGGGTAGGTATGACGGTTTGCTAGAACCTAATCATATCTTATGGGATCATGTTTGAGCTCATTGCCAACTTAGTATAATCCTAGAGGGTCACACACAATAGAACGAATCTTTAAAAGGACTATATTGGAATTTTGGAAATTCTGGACATTTCAGAGAAGTGTGCGACCGCACATTATGGACTGGGCGGCCGCACAATTATCTCAGTTTTGTACCAGTTTTGCTTCAGATAGTTGTGCGACCGCACAGATGGTTTTGGGCGGCCGCACAGTGCTGTCGGGTGGCAGATTCCTAATTTGATTTGGAAACGAATTTTTGAAGGATTTTGACACAAGTTTCCTATTTGGAATAGGTCATACTTGTGTATAAAAGACCAAATTCGGCCAGCACTCAAGGCCAATGATTTTTGTGAGTCTCAAAGAGTTTGAGAGAGGTTTTATTTTGTTCCAAGACATTCTTGGTTGAAGAACAAAATAATACACAAAATAAATTCCATATAGTTCTTGCAATTGTGAAAGTGTGTTTCACAATTTGGTCTAGCAACCAAGATCAAGAAGTTGCTTGATATTCGTTCGAAGTGTGGATACCGCTAGAGGGTGAAAATCATCATCTTCAAAGTTCGTGTTCAAGCTTTGTGATCGTGATCAATTCTTCAAACCTCCACCAAAGACCAAGAGAATTTGATAGCCATCAAGGGTTAGTTTATTCCTTTATTCTTATGTTGTATTTGATTTAATCATATGAACGGATCCATGGTTTTGGGTTTCTTAAAATTTTAAATGCTAAATTCCGCTGCGCATGTTACTTGAAAACCCAACAGTGGTATCAGAGCCCCGTTCATGTTGATTATTTCAATACCTAGATCATGTCATGTGCATATAAATTGTTTATGTGCCATTGCATGATATGAATATTGGAATATGTGATGTTTATGTGTTATGTGATTTTTGTGGTTTATTGTTTTACAACTTTAATCGCACGATTCAATCGCAATAAATAAATTATGGTGGATTCAAAATTGTTGATTATTAATTTTTGATTGGATCAAAGTTTTAATAATCGGGGAAAAACGATTTTGAGACAAAATTTTCGAACTTCAAAATTCTGTACATTCTGATCAGTTTGGGCGACCGCATAAAATCACTTGGGCGGCCGCATATGTTTGGGCGACCGCACAGTGAGTTTTGGGCGGCCCCACATGAGGATCAGATTGTCTGATTTCTGGTTGAAATCAGAATTTGGAATTTTCGAGAGATCCAACAAAACCAGTAACAGAACCAGTCCAGACTTGCTGATCTGGAATGGGTTTTGGGTAGTTGGTTTGTGTGTGGATTTTGGGGTTTTGATTTTCCTATTTGTTTTAGTCTTGTGATTCTAAGATTGGTTCAAGGTTTGGATGGCTAATCTGCGTTCATCGAGATTGTGTTTCCCAAACTTGATCGCAATCAAAGTTTCAAAGATAAAACGAAGTTAGAATTATGAAGAGTTCATAATTGCTAAAATTGAGAAACAAAGTTCTTGACTCAATGATTGGAGATCCATGTGGAATTGTGAATGCAATTGGCCTACGTTCATCGAGACCATCTATTGCTTAGTTTCGGCCACATGGACTACTTTCTTGGTTTCTTGAATTAGTGCGGGATTGTGGTTGCCTAATGGCTTAGTTCGACCGCACTTCTTGTTGTCTTGATTTGGTGATAATGACCAAAGTTGAAATAGTCTCATCCTCATAATTATAGAGAAACTAATGACACATAAATACCATGCTTAAATTAATGGAGATTAATTTAATGGCTAAACTTGATGTGTGACATGTTTATATTATGTGCTCATAAATGTGTTATATGCCATATGTGATGAACCTTCAAATAAAATTTTAAGTCCTTTTGCCATGCCATGATTAAAACACTTGTTTATACATGAGTAATTTTATGTGGGCTCGCCAAAGCGAGGTGCATTGATTTTATTCATGTTTGAGCAAGATGAGTGAATAAGAGTTTCCTATGCGTTTAAAATGGTTGGACTTAATTAAGCGTCAAAACAGTTTTGGGCTTAAGGCAAAGATGAGATTTAACATGCTTTTTGAAATTGGATTTCTTAAAGAATCTCATGAAAAGAACTGAGAGTCATATGAGATATGATTGACAAGAGTTGTCTACCTAATTGATTTAATTTTGAGCGGTGCGCCAAAGCGTACTCAAAATTAGATTAAAGCGGGATCTCAACCCATTTAAATTATATTATACATTGGATGTATATGAAGGTTATATAATTTAGTGGGAGTATTTTGTTTGAAAAATACATTATTTATCTCTTTAATGAAAACCGGTACTTATTAAATTTTGGAAATTTTTGCATATTTGTAGATAATGACTAATAACACTCAATCAATGTCGTTGCGATCGATCCTTGAGAAGGATAAGCTCGAAGAGAATGGTACAAACTTTATGGATTGGATCCGAAGCATAAGAATTGTTCTTAGGCAAGAAGATAAGTTGTACATTCTCGATGGGCCTCTCCCTGCTGAACCACCGCCTACTGCCCCTAGGGTAGAAAGGGACAATTACAAGAAACATCGTAATGATTCTAGAGATATAAGTTGTCTCATGCTTGCTGCTATGTGTTCAAAACTCCAACAAAGTTTGGAACATTTGGAAGCCTATGAGATAGGCGTGGAGTTGAGAACCATGTTTCAAGAGCAAGCTAGGCAAGAGAGGTACAAGACCATTGTTGCATTCACTACTTGTAAAATGAATGAAGGGCAACAAGTGAGTCCTCACTTTCTTAAAATGAAAGGTTATGTAGAGCACCTTGAGAAACTTGGCTATCCAATCCCATTGGAGCTAGCCACGGATCTCATTCTTAATTCATTGCCTAAAAGTTATAATCAGTTTGTAATGAATTATAACATGCATGGAATGGATAAGAATCTCTCTGAGTTGCATGGGATGCTAAAAACTGCAGAGATGAAAATTGTGGAGAAGGGTTCTCCCGTGCTCTTGGTTCATGATGGGAAGAAGGCTAGTGCCAAAGGAAAGGGTAAGGCAAAAGTTGTCAAACCCAAAATAAGCAAGGCAAGGGTTGCCAAGGCTTCTGAGGCAAAACCTGATTCACAAAAGGATGCAATCTGTTTCCACTGTCAAGAAATTGGTCATTGGAAACGTAATTGCAAGGCTTTCTTGGAAGAGCAAAAGAAGAAGAAGAGCAGCAAGGCTGCGTCGACTTCAGGTATCTATATGATAGATATTCTCCTTTCTACCACTGATTCTTGGGTATTGGATACCGGATGTGGTTCTCACATTTGTCTAAATGTGCAGGGATTAAAGAATAGGAGACTGCTTAAAGAAGGTGAAGTAGATCTACGTGTGGGGAATGGAGCAAGAGTTGCTGCATTAGCCGTAGGGACTTATGAAGTCACTTTACCTTCCGGATTAATTCTTGTTTTGAACAATTGTTATTATGTTCCGGATTTAAGCAGAAATATTATTTCAATTTCTTGTTTGGATAATGAAGGTTTTAAGTTTCTTATTGAGAATAAGAAATTTTCTATTTATTTAAATGATGTGCTTTATGGTATTGCTAATTCATTTAATGGCCTTTATATCTTGGATGTCAAGAATGAAAATAATGTCTATCATGTAAATAAGAAATCTAAACCTAATGATGTAAATCATACTTATTTGTGGCATTGCCGTCTTGGTCATATTAATGAGAAGCGTATCTCAAAACTCCATGGGGACGGACTTTTGGGTTCATGTGACTTAGAGTCATATGATACTTGTGAGTCGTGTCTTCTTGGAAAAATGACTAAGACACCTTTTACCAAGCTAGGTGAAAGGGCAAGCGACTTATTGGGGTTGATACATTCCGATGTATGCGGACCATTAAGTAGCAATGCTAGGGGAGGATTTCAATACTTCATAACCTTCACTGATGATTATAGTAGATTTGGGTATGTTTACCTAATGAAACATAAAAGTGAAGCGTTTGAGATATTTAGAATATTTCAAAATGAAGTAGAAAAACAACTTGGCAAAAGTATTAAAGCACTTCGATCAGATCGTGGTGGAGAATACTTAAGCCAAGAATTTGATGATCATCTAAAAAATTGTGGAATAGTTTCACAATTGACTCCACCCGGAACACCACAATGGAATGGTGTGTCTGAGAGGAGAAATCGGACTTTGTTAGACATGGTTCGATCAATGATGAGTCAAGTTGATCTTCCAATATCCTTTTGGGGTTACGCCCTAGAAACCGCTGCTTTCACACTAAATCGTGTTCCAACTAAATCGGTTCAAAAGACTCCATATGAGATATGGAGCGGAAAGAAGCCTTGTCTATCTTTCATGAAGATTTGGGGTTGTGAAGTTTTCGTCAAAAGACTTATATCAGACAAACTTTCACACAAATCTGATAAATGTATTTTCGTGGGATATCCTAAGGAAACTAAAGGATATTACTTTTACAACCGAGAGGACAACAAAGTGTTTGTTGCCCGAACTGGTGTCTTTCTAGAGAAAGAGTTTCTCTCCAAAGAAATCAGTGGGAGTAAAATAAATCTTGAAGAAATTCGAGACCCAGAAAATAACATTGAACCAATAGTGGAGCAAGAACAAGAACCACAAGGAGTTGTGGAACCTGTTCAAAGTACACAAGCAACTCGCAGATCTAGTAGGTTACGATCCGAGCCCGAGAGATATGGATTTCTCGTAACGGATAGTAATGAGGTAGAAATCATTGAGAATGATGAACCGTCAACCTACCAAGAGGCGATGTCTTCTCCTGATTCGGACAAGTGGCTTGGAGCCATGGAATCCGAATTGCAATCCATGCAAGACAATCAAGTTTGGAATTTGATTGATGCGCCCGAAGGTGTAAAAACCATAGGATGCAAATGGGTCTTCAAGAAAAAGACTGACATGGATGGGAAGGTGCATACTTACAAAGCTAGGCTTGTAGCGAAGGGTTATAGGCAAGTTCATGGTATTGACTATGATGAGACCTTTTCACCCGTAGCAATGATCAAGTCTATAAGAATTTTGCTTGCCATTGCCGCATATCATGACTATGAAATATGGCAGATGGACGTCAAAACCGCTTTCCTGAATGGAAAACTACAAGAGGATGTGTATATGACACAACCAGAAGGTTTTGAACAAATTCTAAGGTATGCAAATTGCAGAGATCCATCTATGGATTGAAGCAAGCTTCTAGGAGTTGGAATCTCCGTTTTGATGAATCGGTCAAAGAGTTTGGTTTCATCAAGAACGAAGATGAGCCTTGTGTATACAAGAAGATTAGTGGGAGCATAGTGCTATTCCTTATTTTATATGTGGATGACATATTGCTCATTGGAAACGACATTCCTACACTTCAGTCTGTAAAGACTTGTAAGGAAAGTGCTTCGCAATGAAAGATATGGGTGAAGCCGCATATATTCTTGGCATTAAGATCTATAGAGATAGATCAAGGAGGCTACTTGGTTTAAGCCAAAGTACATACATTGACAAGGTCATTAGAAGATTCCGTATGGAAAATTCTAAGAGAGGAACCTTGCCCGTGTTACATGGAGTTTCTCTAAGCAAGACTCAATGTCCTAAGACAAAAGATGAGCGTGAGAAAATGAATGATGTTCCATATGCTTCGGCAATTGGGTCCATCATGTATGCCATGATTTATACTAGGCCGGATGTATCTTATGCTTTGAGCATGACAAGTAGATACCAATCCGACCCTGGCGAAAATCACTGGATAGGTGTAAAAGCGATTCTTAAGTACTTGAGAAGAACTAAAGACTCGTTTTTGGTCTATGGAGGAATGGAAGATGATCTCGTTGTAAATGCTTACACGGATGCAAGCTTCCAAACCGACGAAGATGATAGCCGATCGCAATCGGGTTTGTGTTTATGTTAAATGGTGGAGCTGTAAGCTGGAAGAGTTCCAAGCAAAGTACAACCGCTGATTCTACAACAGAAGCTGAGTATATTGCTGCATCGGATGCTGCAAAAGAAGCTGTTTGGATTAAGAAGTTCATAACTGAACTTGAAGTGGTTCCTAGCATTGCTAATCCAATAGACCTTTATTGTGATAATAATGGTGCTATTGCTCAAGCAAAGGAACCAAGAGCACATCAGAAATCCAAACACATACTTAGGCGTTTTCATATCATTCGAGAAATCGTTGATAGGGGAGACGTAAATATATGCAGAGTACCTACTGATGACAATGTTGCGGACCCGCTAACAAAGGGACTTCCACAAGCTAAACATGATGGTCATGTTAGGTCCATGGGTATTAGATACATGGGAGATTGGACCTAGGGCAAGTGGGAGATTGTTGGTAGTGGTGCCCTAGGCACGTTTAATAAACGTTGTAATTGTTATCATTTATTTCATATCAATAAAGAGATGTTTTGATTATTATTGTTGTTCATGTTTACTTATAATAATCCCCGTCCCTAGTACTTGTTAAGCACTAGTATAAAGGCTAAATGGTCATGAGATGATCATGTTAGATTTATGGGTACTTGTTTGGAACAAGGTACTGGACATGACCCGCTCTATGAGATTTATGTCATGGTCTATGTCGTACATATATCTCATATTAGTTATGTCATTTGAATCCTTAGACATGAAGTTATTATAGTCTTCCACTCGATGAACATTATGTTTGACATATTCAAACGCTGCCTTAACACGGTAGTTATAAAGGGTATGATTGGCATAATCGGATTCCCGTTGGGAAGAATAATAAGCTAAATGGATTTGTCCCTCCTCGGAGAGATGTCAAGCTTGGGCCTCTCGTAGGAATGATGTTGATGAAATGTTCGGCCGGACTCAAATGAATTGATTGGATCAATGTCATTTGGATTATCAACATATTCGGAATCGAGAAAGTATTGAACAAAACAAGTTGACTGTTTGACCATGACTTGTGTTCAATGACATCGTGGACAAAGGGATTATGACATATTCTAAAGGAATGCGAACTTGTATCTAGTTATACTATTTGGGTAGGTATGACGGTTTGCTAGAACCTAATCATATCTTATGGGATCATGTTTGAGCTCATTGCCAACTTAGTATAATCCTAGAGGGTCACACACAATAGAACGAATCTTTAAAAGGACTATATTGGAATTTTGGAAATTCTGGACATTTCAGAGAAGTGTGCGACCGCACATTATGGACTGGGCGGCCGCACAATTATCTCAGTTTTGTACCAGTTTTGCTTCAGATAGTTGTGCGACCGCACAGATGGTTTTGGGCGGCCGCACAGTGCTGTCGGGTGGCAGATTCCTAATTTGATTTGGAAACGAATTTTTGAAGGATTTTGACACAAGTTTCCTATTTGGAATAGGTCATACTTGTGTATAAAAGACCAAATTCGGCCAGCACTCAAGGCCAATGATTTTTGTGAGTCTCAAAGAGTTTGAGAGAGGTTTTATTTTGTTCCAAGACATTCTTGGTGAAGAACAAAATAATACACAAATAAATTCCATATAGTTCTTGCAATTGTGAAAGTGTGTTTCACAATTTGGTCTAGCAACCAAGATCAAGAAGTTGCTTGATATTCGTTCGAAGTGTGGATACCGCTAGAGGGTGAAAATCATCATCTTCAAAGTTCGTGTTCAAGCTTTGTGATCGTGATCAATTCTTCAAACCTCCACCAAAGACCAAGAGAATTTGATAGCCATCAAGGGTTAGTTTATTCCTTTATTCTTATTTTGTATTTGATTTAATCATATGAACGGATCCATGGTTTGGGTTTCTTAAAATTTTAAATGCTAAATTCCGCTGCGCATGTTACTTGAAAACCCAACACGAATTGGGTCAATTAATTCATTGATTCGATTAATTGCTATCCGGTTACTATTTTATTTTATTCCGCTGCATTCTTTGACATCAGTATTGGCGTTACATCAGTTGGTATCAGAAAAAGGATGATCCAAAGAGGAAGATGACCAATGATCAAGGAGTCAACAACGTAAATCAGGCGAATCTTGGTGAATTGACTACGGCATTCGACTGGTTCAGTCATGCTTTGGAGCAATGAGAGGCTGATCGGGTTGAATGCGAAGAGTAACGCGAAGCAGAACGGCCGTACGCGAGGAACAGCGCGAAGCAGCACAAGCTGAACGAGATAGGTTGTTGACAGAGGATTTGCGGGCTTTGCAGGAAGGTATTGGAAATCTGGACAGAGAGAAGAACACTGGGATGAACGTGTCGATCATGGGGTTCCCAACCGTCATGGTCAACCAGCTGGCAGAAATCAGCATAACTTGGGTGGAGGAGGTAATTTAATTATGAACACATTCCCAAAATAAAGCTGATTTGCCATTTTTTTTGGGTGAATTAGATATGGTTGAATTAACTGATTGGCTTGAGCAGGTAGAAAAATATTTTGCTTTAATGAATATTCCTGCCGAACGATAAGTTCCCTACGTTTCTTATAAATTGAGGAGTGGTGCATCTGCATGGTGGAGGCAGTTACGCCTTCAAAATATTTGTAACAATAGACCCATGATTACTGAATGGCCTATGATGAAACAAGCTTTACGACATCGATTTTTTAATGCTAATGTTGAACAACAAACGTATCGAAAATTTTTGGACTGTCATCAAGGTAATAAATCTGTTCGTGAGTACACGCATGAGTTTCATTCTTGGTCTGCCCGTAATAATTTGTGAGAATCAGATGCTCAATTAACTGCTAGGTTTATTTCTGGGCTTCAGAGTGATATTCGTAATTAAGTTGCATTAACGCAACCTCACTTTTTGGATTAGGCCATTGATCGAGCTTCGACTATTGAACGTCAATTTACTACTTCTGGGAGTACAGTTGCTAGTTCTTCTTTTGGTAATTCAGTTATGGCTAAAGAAACAGCCCGAGGTGTGAGTTCTAAGCCCGTTGCAGCAGAACAGGTAACTCCTTATGTTTTGGTTAAAAGGACAGTTACTCCTGCTACTTGTGGTCAACAGAAAAAAAATCCTTATGCCAAGAACTATGTCACCAAGTGTTTTAAATGTGGGAAGACAGGACATATTTCCAGTAGTTGCTCTCTTCGCAAGAATATCAACATGGTGACTCGTGAGGATGATGATGATGATGATTGCGAGGAGGTTACTTATGATCCTAATTTGGAAGAAGATGACGTAGACGAGCACACCGCGTGTGTGGTTCCTAAATTGCCAACTCCCATGGTAAAGATTGATCCTGCACGACATAATATCTTTCCTACCAAGGGTAAGGTCACTGATATGGCGGTTCGCATCATCATTGATAGTGGAAGCAGTGATAATTTGGTGTCTCGGGGATTAGTCAATAAGCTCAAGTTTGAGGTGCGTAAACATCCGTCTCCGTATGTTGTTGGTTGGATCAACGCTACTGGCTCGGTGAAGGTAACACAGCAATGTATCATTCCTTTTTCAATTGGCTAATATACGGATGTGACTACATTTGATGTTGTGGATATGAGTGCTTCTCTGTTATTACTTGGTTGGCCGTGGCATTTTGATGTTAGTTCCATGCATTGTAGGCGTACTAATGTGATTCGTTTGGTTAAGCATGGGCGTCGGTTTGTTTTGCATCCATTGAAAGACAAGGAGGGTCGTGGGTGCAAAGGCAATGAAAAACATATTAGTTTTCTTGGTATTTCTAAACATTTTGTTACAGGTTTTTTGCCTACGAAGGGGATCAAAGGGAACATCAAGCGGGTGATTGACAAAGGGAAGTCCGAGCGTACCGTTCCAATTTCCATGTCTAAAGCAAAGTTGGTGCATGATTTTGGGATGAATCATTTTAAAGCAGGGGTGCATGATGTATCTCGAAGCAAGAAGAAGAAGCCGCCCAAGAGTGGAGATCCGCCCGGATCTGAGAAAGCACCCGGCCGGACCCAGCTTTGATCGGCCGTGCAGATTTCAAGCCTCGGCCGTGCACGATTTGTGAGGAAAGACGGTGATGCTCGACAGCAATGGCACGACCGTGCCAAATTTAGGGCACGGCCGTGCGCGACATTCCGCCCAGAAAATTAATTATTTTCAGAACTCCTTTTTGGTTTATTATTTGGGTATTTTGTGTATTGTTTTATGAGTCCTTTTTAGATTAGGGTTTTTATTATGTCTAGCCTTTAAATACTCTTTTCTTTCGTTGTTTGAACACAATGTGATTTTGATATTTTATTAAAGTTTGCTTCTTGCATCTTTGTGGTTTTAAACAATTGAAACCTTAATTGGTTTGTTGAAGGTGGATTCCTTCGGAAGGTGGATTCCTTCGTTTCTTCAAGAGCTTCATCATTATTGTTGTTGTTTTTTGCCAAACCCTAATTCGTGGATTCGAATTGGGTCAATTAATTCATTGATTCGATTAATTGCTATCCGGTTACTATTTTATTTTATTCCGCTGCATTCTTTGACATCAGTATTGGTGTTACATCAGTTGGCATCAGAAAAAGGATGATCCAAAGAGGAAGATGACCAATGATCAAGGAGTCAACAACGTAAATCAGGCGAGTCTTGGTGAATTGACTACGGCATTCGACTGGTTCAGTCATGCTTTGGAGCAACGAGAGGCTGATCGGGTTGAATGCGAAGAGTAACGCGAAGCAGAACGGCCGTACGCGAGGAACAGCGCGAAGCAGCACAAGCTGAACGAGATAGGTTGTTGACAGAGGATTTGCGGGCTTTGCAGGAAGGTATTGGAAATCTTGGACAGAGAGAAGAACACTGGGATGAACGTGTCGATCATGGGGTTCCCAACCGTCATGGTCAACCAGCCGGCAGAAATCAGCATAACTTGGGTGGAGGAGGTAATTTAATTATGGACACAATCCCAAAATTAAAGCTGATTTGCCATTTTTTTTTGGGTGAATTAGATATGGTTGAATTAACTGATTGGCTTGAGGAGGTAGAAAAATATTTTGCTTTAATGAATATTCCTGCCGAACGATAAGTTCCCTACGTTTCTTATAAATTGAGGATTGGTGCATCTGCATGGTGGAGGCAGTTACGCCTTCAAAATATTTGTAACAATAGACCCATGATTACTGAATGGCCTATGATGAAACAAGCTTTACGACATCGATTTTTAAATGCTAATGTTGAACAACAAACGTATCGAAAATTTTTGGACTGTCATCAAGGTAATAAATCTGTTCGTGAGTACACGCATGAGTTTCATTCTTGGTCTGCCCGTAATAATTTGTGAGAATCAGATGCTCAATTAACTGCTAGGTTTATTTCTGGGCTTCAGAGTGATATTCGTAATTAAGTTGCATTAACGCAACCTCACTGGATTAGGCCATTGATCGAGCTTCGACTATTGAACGTCAGTTTACTACTTCTGGGAGTACAGTTGCTAGTTCTTCTTTTGGTAATTCAGTTATGGCTAAAGAAACAGCCCGAGGTGTGAGTTCTAAGCCCGTTGCAGCAGAACAGGTAACTCCTTCTGTTTTGGTTAAAAGGACAGTTACTCCTGCTACTTGTGGTCAACAGAAAAAAATCCTTATGCCAAGAACTATGTCACCGAGTGTTTTAAATGTGGGCAGACAGGACATATTTCCAGTAGTTGCTCTCTTCGCAAGAATATCAACATGGTGACTCGTGAGGATGATGATGATGATGATTGCGAGGAGGTTACTTATGATCCTAATTTGGAAGAAGATGACGTAGATGAGCACACCGCGTGTGTGGTTCGTAAATTGCCTACTCCCACGGTAAAGATTGATCCTGCACGACATAATATCTTTCCTACCAAGGGTAAGGTCACTGATATGGCGGTTCGCATCATCATTGATAGTGGAAGCAGTGATAATTTGGTGTCTCGGGGATCGGTCAATAAGCTCAAGTTTGAGGTGCGTAAACATCCGTCTCCGTATGTTGTTGGTTGGATCAACGCTACTGGCTCGGTGAAGGTAACACAGCAATGTATCATTCCTTTTTCAATTGGCTAATATACGGATGTGACTACATTTGATGTTGTGGATATGAGTGCTTCTCTGTTATTACTTGGTTGGCCGTGGCATTTTGATGCTAGTTCCATGCATTGTAGGCGTACTAATGTGATTCGTTTGGTTAAGCATGGGCGTCGGTTTGTTTTGCATCCATTGAAAGACAAGGAGGGTCGTGGGTGCAAAGGCAACGAAAAACATATTAGTTTTCTTGGTATTTCTAAACATTTTGTTACAGGTTTTTTGCCTACGAAGTGGATCAAAGGGAACATCAAGCGGGTGATTGACAAAGTGAAGTCCGAGCGTACCGTTCCAATTTCCATGTCTAAAGCAAAGTTGGTACATGATTTTGGGATGAATCATTTTAAAGCGGGGGTGCATGATGTATCTCGAAGCAAGAAGAAGAAGCCGCCCAAGAGTGGAGATCCGCCCGGATCTGAGAAAGCACCCGGCCGGACCCAGGTTTGATCGGCCGTGCAGATTTCAAGCCTCGGCCATGCACGATTTGTGAGGAAAGACGGTGATGCTCGACAGCAATGGCACGACCGTGCCAAATTTAGGGCACGGCCGTGCGCGACATTCCGCCCAGAAAATTAATTATTTTCAGAACTCCTTTTTGGTTTATTATTTGGGTATTTTGTGTATTGTTTTATGAGTCCTTTTTAGATTAGGGTTTTTATTATGTCTAGCCTTTAAATACTCTTTTCTTTCGTTGTTTGAACACAATGTGATTTTGATATTTTATTAAAGTTTGCTTCTTGCATCTTTGTGGTTTTAAACAATTGAAACCTTAATTGGTTTGTTGAAGGTGGATTCCTTCGGAAGGTGGATTCCTTCGTTTCTTCAAGAGCTTCATCATTATTGTTGTTGTTCTTGCCAAACCCTAATTCGTGGATTCGAATTGGGTCAATTAATTCATTGATTCGATTAATTGCTATCCGGTTACTATTTTATTTTATTCCGCTGCATTCTTTGACATCAGTATTGGTGTTACATCAGTTGGTATCAGAAAAAGGATGATCCAAAGAGGAAGATGACCAATGATCAAGGAGTCAACAACGTAAATCAGGCGAATCTTGGTGAATTGACTACGGCATTCGACTGGTTCAGTCATGCTTTGGAGCAACGAGAGGCTGATCGGGTTGAATGCGAAGAGTAACGCGAAGCAGAACGGCCGTACGCGAGGAACAGCGCGAAGCAGCACAAGCTGAACGAGATAGGTTGTTGACAGAGGATTTGCGGGCTTTGCAGGAAGGTATTGGAAATCTTGGACAGAGAGAAGAACACTGGGATGAACGTGTCGATCATGGGGTTCCCAACCGTCATGGTCAACCAGCTGGCAGAAATCAGCATAACTTGGGTGGAGGAGGTAATTTAATTATGAACACATTCCCAAAATTAAAGCTGATTTGCCATTTTTTTTGGGTGAATTAGATATGGTTGAATTAACTGATTGGCTTGAGTAGGTAGAAAAATATTTTGCTTTAATGAATATTCCTGCCGAACGATAAGTTCCCTACATTTCTTATAAATTGAGGAGTGGTGCATCTCATGGTGGAGGCAGTTACGCCTTCAAAATAATTGTAACAATAGACCCATGATTACTGAATGGCCTATGATGAAACAAGCTTTACGACATCGATTTTTAAATGCCAATGTTGAACAACAAATGTATCGAAAATTTTTGGACTGTCATCAAGGTAATAAATCTGTTCGTGAGTACACGCATGAGTTTCATTCTTGGTCTGCCCGTAATAATTTGTGAGAATCAGATGCTCAATTAACTGCTAGGTTTATTTCTGGGCTTCAGAGTGATATTCGTAATTAAGTTGCATTAACGCAACCTCACTTTTTGGATTAGGCCATTGATCGAGCTTCGACTATTGAACGTCAGTTTACTACTTCTGGGAGTACAGTTGCTAGTTCTTCTTTTGGTAATTCAGTTATGGCTAAAGAAACAGCCCGAGGTGTGAGTTCTAAGCCCGTTGCAGCAGAACAGGTAACTCCTTCTGTTTTGGTTAAAAGGACAGTTACTCCTGCTACTTGTGGTCAACAGAAAAAAAAATCCTTATGCCAAGAACAATGTCACCAAGTGTTTTAAATGTGGGCAGCCAGGACATATTTCCAGTAGTTGCTCTCTTCGCAAGAATATCAACATGGTGACTCGTGAGGATGATGATGATGATGATTGCGAGGAGGTTACTTATGATCCTAATTTGGAAGAAGATGACGTAGACGAGCACACCGCGTGTGTGGTTCGTAAATTGCCTACTCCCATGGTAAAGATTGATCCTGCACGACATAATATCTTTCCTACCAAGGGTAAGGTCACTGATATGGCGGTTCGCATCATCATTTATAGTGGAAGCAGTGATAATTTGGTGTCTCGGGGATTGGTCAATAAGCTCAAGTTTGAGGTGCGTAAACATCCGTCTACGTATGTTGTTGGTTGGATCAACGCTACTGGCTCGGTGAAGGTAACACAGCAATGTATCATTCCTTTTTCAATTGGCTAATATACGGATGTGACTACATTTGATGTTGTGGATATGAGTGCTTCTCTGTTATTACTTGGTTGGCCGTGGCATTTTGATGCTAGTTCCATGCATTGTAGGCGTACTAATGTGATTCGTTTGGTTAAGCATGGGCGTCAGTTTGTTTTGCATCCATTGAAAGACAAGGAGGGTCGTGGGTGCAAAGGCAACGAAAAACATATTAGTTTTCTTGGTATTTCTAAACATTTTGTTACAGGTTTTTTGCCTACGAAGTGGATCAAAGGGAACATCAAGCGGGTGATTGACAAAGTGAAGTCCGAGCGTACCGTTCCAATTTCCATGTCTAAAGCAAAGTTGGTACATGATTTTGGGATGAATCATTTTAAAGCGGGGGTGCATGATGTATCTCGAAGCAAGAAGAAGAAGCCGCCCAAGAGTGGAGATCCACCCGGATCTGAGAAAGCACCCGGCCGGATCCAGCTTTGATCGGCCGTGCAGATTTCAAGCCTCGGCCGTGCACGATTTGTGAGGAAAGACGGTGATGCTCGACAGCAATGGCACGACCGTGCCAAATTTAGGGCACGGCCGTGCGCGACATTCCGCCCAGAAAATTAATTATTTTCAGAACTCCTTTTTGGTTTATTATTTGGGTATTTTGTGTATTGTTTTATGAGTCCTTTTTAGATTAGGGTTTTTATTATGTCTAGCCTTTAAATACTCTTTTCTTTCGTTGTTTGAACACAATGTGATTTTGATATTTTATTAAAGTTTGCTTCTTGCATCTTTGTGGTTTTAAACAATTGAAACCTTAATTGGTTTGTTGAAGGTGGATTCCTTCGGAAGGTGGATTCCTTCGTTTCTTCAAGAGCTTCATCATTATTGTTGTTGTTCTTGCAAAACTCTAATTCGTGGATTCGAATTGGGTCAATTAATTCATTGATTCGATTAATTGCTATCCGGTTACTATTTTATTTTATTCCGCTGCATTCTTTGACATCAGTATTGGTGTTACATCAGTTGGTATCAGAAAAAGGATGATCCAAAGAGGAAGATGACCAATGATCAAGGAGTCAACAACGTAAATCAGGCGAATCTTGGTGAATTGACTACGGCATTCGACTGGTTCAGTCATGCTTTGGAGCAACGAGAGGCTGATCGGGTTGAATGCGAAGAGTAACGCGAAGCAGAACGGCCGTACGCGAGGAACAGCGCGAAGCAGCACAAGCTGAACGAGATAGGTTGTTGACAGAGGATTTGCGGGCTTTGCAGGAAGGTATTGGAAATCTGGACAGAGAGAAGAACACTGGGATGAACGTGTCGATCATGGGGTTCCCAACCGTCATGGTCAACCAGCTGGCAGAAATCAGCATAACTTGGGTGGAGGAGGTAATTTAATTATGAACACATTCCCAAAATTAAAGCTGATTTGCCATTTTTTTTGGGTGAATTAGATATGGTTGAATTAACTGATTGGCTTGAGCAGGTAGAAAAATATTTTGCTTTAATGAATATTCCTGCCGAACGATAAGTTCCCTACGTTTCTTATAAATTGAGGAGTGGTGCATCTGCATGGTGGAGGCAGTTACGCCTTCAAAATATTTGTAACAATAGACCCATGATTACTGAATGGCCTATGATGAAACAAGCTTACGACATCGATTTTTAAATGCCAATGTTGAACAACAAATGTATCGAAAATTTTTGGACTGTCATCAAGGTAATAAATCTGTTCGTGAGTACACGCATGAGTTTCATTCTTGGTCTGCCCGTAATAATTTGTGAGAATCAGATGCTCAATTAACTGCTAGGTTTATTTCTGGGCTTCAGAGTGATATTCGTAATTAAGTTGCATTAACGCAACCTCACTGGATTAGGCCATTGATCGAGCTTCGACTATTGAACGTCAGTTTACTACTTCTGGGAGTACAGTTGCTAGTTCTTCTTTTGGTAATTCAGTTATGGCTAAAGAAACAGCCCGAGGTGTGAGTTCTAAGCCGTTGCAGCAGAACAGGTAACTCCTTCTGTTTTGGTTAAAAGGACAGTTACTCCTGCTACTTGTGGTCAACAGAAAAAAAATCCTTATGCCAAGAACAATGTCACCAAGTGTTTTAAATGTGGGCAGCCAGGACATATTTCCAGTAGTTGCTCTCTTCGCAAGAATATCAACATGGTGACTCGTGAGGATGATGATGATGATGATTGCGAGGAGGTTACTTATGATCCTAATTTGGAAGAAGATGACGTAGACGAGCACACCGCGTGTGTGGTTCGTAAATTGCCAACTCCCATGGTAAAGATTGATCCTGCACGACATAATATCTTTCCTACCAAGGGTAAGGTCACTGATATGGCGGTTCGCATCATCATTTATAGTGGAAGCAGTGATAATTTGGTGTCTCGGGGATTGGTCAATAAGCTCAAGTTTGAGGTGCGTAAACATCCGTCTACGTATGTTGTTGGTTGGATCAACGCTACTGGCTCGGTGAAGGTAACACAGCAATGTATCATTCCTTTTTCAATTGGCTAATATACGGATGTGACTACATTTGATGTTGTGGATATGAGTGCTTCTCTGTTATTACTTGGTTGGGCCGTGGCATTTTGATGCTAGTTCCATGCATTGTAGGCGTACTAATGTGATTCGTTTGGTTAAGCATGGGCGTCGGTTTGTTTTGCATCCATTGAAAGACAAGGAGGGTCGTGGGTGCAAAGGCAACGAAAAACATATTAGTTTTCTTGGTATTTCTAAACATTTTGTTACAGGTTTTTGCCTACGAAGTGGATCAAAGGGAACATCAAGCGGGTGATTGACAAAGTGAAGTCCGAGCGTACCGTTCCAATTTCCATGTCTAAAGCAAAGTTGGTACATGATTTTGGGATGAATCATTTTAAAGCGGGGGTGCATGATGTATCTCGAAGCAAGAAGAAGAAGCCGCCCAAGAGTGGAGATCCACCCGGATCTGAGAAAGCACCCGGCCGGATCCAGCTTTGATCGGCCGTGCAGATTTCAAGCCTCGGCCGTGCACGATTTGTGAGGAAAGACGGTGATGCTCGACAGCAATGGCACGACCGTGCCAAATTTAGGGCACGGCCGTGCGCGACATTCCGCCCAGAAAATTAATTATTTTCAGAACTCCTTTTTGGTTTATTATTTGGGTATTTTGTGTATTGTTTTATGAGTCCTTTTTAGATTAGGGTTTTTATTATGTCTAGCCTTTAAATACTCTTTTCTTTCGTTGTTTGAACACAATGTGATTTTGATATTTTATTAAAGTTTGCTTCTTGCATCTTTGTGGTTTTAAACAATTGAAACCTTAATTGGTTTGTTGAAGGTGGATTCCTTCGAAGGTGGATTCCTTCGTTTCTTCAAGAGCTTCATCATTATTGTTGTTGTTCTTGCAAAACTCTAATTCGTGGATTCGAATTGGGTCAATTAATTCATTGATTCGTTTAATTGCTATCCGGTTACTATTTTATTTTATTCCGCTGCATTCTTTGACATCAGTATTGGTGTTACATCAGTTGGTATCAGAAAAAGGATGATCCAAAGAGGAAGATGACCAACGATCAAGGAGTTAACAACGTAAATCCGGCGAATCTTGGTGAATTGACTACGGCATTCGACTGGTTCAGTCATGCTTTGGAGCAACGAGAGGCTGATCGGGTTGAATGCGAAGAGAACCGCGAAGCAGAACGGACCGTACGTGAGGAACAGCGCGAAGCAGCACAAGCTGAACGATTAGGTTGTTGACAGAGGATTTGCGGGCTTTGCAGGAAGGTATTGGAAATCTTGGGCAGAGAGAAGAACACTGGGATGAACGTGTCGATCATGGGGTTCCCAACCGTCATGGTCAACCAGCCGGCAGAAATCAGCATAACTTGGGTGGAGGAGGTAATTTAATTATGAACACAATCCCAAAATTAAAGCTGATTTGCCACTTTTTTTGGGTGAATTAGATATGGTTGAATTAACTGATTGGCTTGAGGAGGTAGAAAAATATTTTGCTTTAATGAATATCCTGCCGAACGATAAGTTCCCTACGTTTCTTATAAATTGAGGAGTGGTGCATCTGCATGGTGGAGGCAGTTACGCCTTCAAAATATTTGTAACAATAGACCCATGATTACTGAATGGCCTATGATGAAACAAGCTTTACGACATCGATTTTTAAATGCTAATGTTGAACAACAAACGTATCGAAAATTTTTGGACTGTCATCAAGGTAATAAATCTGTTCGTGAGTACACGCATGAGTTTCATTCTTGGTCTGCCCGTAATAATTTGTGAGAATCAGATGCTCAATAACTGCTAGGTTTATTTCTGGGCTTCAGAGTGATATTCGTAATTAAGTTGCATTAACGCAACCTCACTTTTTGGATTAGGCCATTGATCGAGCTTCGACTATTGAACGTCAGTTTACTACTTCTGGGAGTACAGTTGCTAGTTCTTCTTTTGGTAATTCAGTTATGGCTAAAGAAACAGCCCGAGGTGTGATTTCTAAGCCCGTTGCAGCAGAACAGGTAACTCCTTCTGTTTTGGTTAAAAGGACAGTTACTCCTGCTACTTGTGGTCAACAGAAAAAAATCTTATGCCAAGAACTATGTCACCAAGTGTTTTAAATGTGGGCAGACAGGACATATTTCCAGTAGTTGCTCTCTTCGCAAGAATATCAACATGGTGACTCGTGAGGATGATGATGATGATGATTGCGAGGAGGTTACTTATGATCCTAATTTGGAAGAAGATGACGTAGACGAGCACACCGCGTGTGTGGTTCGTAAATTGCCTACTCCCACGGTAAAGATTGATCCTGCACGACATAATATCTTTCCTACCAAGGGTAAGGTCACTGATATGGCGGTTCGCATCATCATTGATAGTGGAAGCAGTGATAATTTGGTGTCTCGGGGATTGGTCAATAAGCTCAAGTTTGAGGTGCGTAAACATCCGTCTCCGTATGTTGTTGGTTGGATCAACGCTACTGGCTCGGTGAAGGTAACACAGCAATGTATCATTCCTTTTCAATTGGCAAATATACGGATGTGACTACATTTGATGTTGTGGATATGAGTGCTTGTTTGTTATTACTTGGTTGGCCGTGGCATTTTGATGTTAGTTCCATGCATTGTGGGCGTACTAATGTGATCCGTTTGGTTAAGCATGGGCGTCGGTTTGTTTTGCAACCATTGAAAGACAAGGAGGGTCGTGGGTGCAAAGGCAACGAAAAACATATTAGTTCTATTGGTATTTCTAAACATTTTGTTACAGGTTTTTTGCCTACGAAGGGGATCAAAGGGAACATCAAGCGGGTGATTGACAAAGGGATGTCCGAGCGTACCGTTCCAATTTCCATTTCTAAAGCAAAGTTGGTACATGATTTTGGGATGAATCATTTTAAAGTGGGGTTCATGATGTATCTCGAAGCAAGAAGAAGAAGCCGCCCAAGAGTGGAGATCTGCCCGGATCTGAGAAAGCACCCGGCCGGACCCAGCGTTGCTCGGCCGTGCATATTTCAAGCCTCGGCCGTGCACGATTTGTGAGGAAAGACGGTGATGCTCGACAGTAATGGCACGAACGTGCCAGATTTAGGGCACGGCCGTGCGCGACATTCCGCCCAGAAAATTAATTATTTTCAGAACTCCTTTTTGGTTTATTATTCGGGTATTTTTTGTATTGTTTTATGAGTCCTTTTAGATTAGGGTTTTTATTATGTCTAGCCTTTAAATACTCTTTTCTTTCGTTGTTTGAACACATTGTGATTTTGATATTTTATTAAAGTTTGCTTCTTGCATCTTTGTGGTTTTTAAACCATCACGACCGTGCCAGATTAGGCACGGCCGTGCCGCGACATTCCGCCCAGAAAATTAATTATTTTCAAAACTCCTTTTTGGTTTATTATTTGGATATTTTCGGTATTGTTTTATGAGTCCTTTTTAGATTAGGGTTTTTATTATGTCTAGCCTTTAAATACTCTTTTCTTTCATTGTTTGAACACATTGTGATTTTGATATTTTATTAAAGTTTGCTTCTTGCATCTTTGTGGTTTTAAACCATTGAAACCTTAATTGGTTTGTTGAAGGTGGATTCCTTCGGAAGGTGGATTCTTTCGTTTCTTCAAGAGCTTCATCATTATTGTTGTTGTTCTTGCCAAACCCTAGTTCGTGGATTCGAATTGGGTCAATTAATTCGTTGATTCGATTAACTGCTATCCGGTTACAATTTTATTTTATTCCGCTGCATTCTGTGACATCAGTATTGGTGTTACATCACTTTTGTGTGCCACTCCATGTACCACTTGTAATCCAACCGTTCACATGTTTGCATTATATTACCATAATACCAATCTCAATAACTGTGAGCCATTAGATCACTTGTCGTACGTGAAGTTCTACACAAATTGGCTCAGAGGATTTGGACTCCCTAAATATATAGCATCTATCATTTATTTTGTTATACACAATCATCAACATTTACTACTTCTTAGGCTGATTGAGCGATTTTGTCCATCCAAGGTAATTCATACTCCCTCCGTCTTTTTAGTTTGTTCAATTCCTGCTTCTTCAAAAAACAAATTAAACTGGTTTGACGTGTACTCTTTCCCGTTGTTTGATCTCAAAATCTGAATTTTGCAGCTGCTTTGGTTCTCAATCCAAGCTTTAAAATTCATGAACACTTCTGCAACCTCTGACTTGAACCTTAGGAAGTATCCAACACATTCTGGTCAGGTCATCTTTGAATGCAATGTAATACTTACTTCCTTGTAATGACGGTTCAGTTTGAGGTCCACAAAGATCAGTATGGATCAACTACAACTTCTTTGATTCTCTCCATGTACTCTGCGAAAATGGTAGCCTTGTTTGCTTGCCATATTGACACGCTCGACAATTGGACAAGAGTTCATCTAGTGGTGGCAGGCCTTTCACAAGCTCCATTTTCTTCATCAGCAGCAATGCTGAATGATTATAGTGTCCCAACCTCTTGTGCCAAAGCTCGGCACCATTGTTATCTGCAGCAGTGCTATTTGAACTCGAAAATGCAGTTTGCTCCACTTCCATCAGGTCCAATGTAAAAGCTTTCCCCTTCATTTTCACCTTGAACAATTGTTGATCTTTTGCATCCTTGATAACACACCTTCTGTCCTCAAACACAATTTTATATCCTTTTTCAAGCAACTGCCCAACACTTAGCCAATTTTGATTAATTTCAGGTACGTAAAGAACATCAGTGATTGTTTTATTACCCAAACAACTTTCAATTGCCACTGTTCCCTTTCCTTTGACATCAATGCAGTCTCCGTTGCCAATTCTAACCTTTGATTTTGTAGATTTGTCGAGCTCCTTGAAAAGTTCTTCATCATACGTCATATGATTAGTGCAACCACTATCAATCAACGAGCTTTCACTTGAATTACTTGTAGCAAAACATGTTGCTACAAATATTGTTCTTCTTCCTCTTGATCAGCAACTTTCGCATCTATTTGTTGTGGCTGCTTTTTAGTCTTGCAAATCTTTGCGATGTGGCCTAGCTGCTTGCATTTGTTGCATCTACATCAGGTCTTCTCCAACACTTTGGAGTGTGGATGACTTCTCCTTTCACAGTACTGACATGGAGGGTAACTTGCTTGTTATTTCCTCCATTTTTAACTGTTATTTGCAGCATCATGTTCGCAAATCTTTCTTTACAATCTTCTTTTCCCTTTCCACCTTCATTGATCTGCAGTTTAGCTTGCAAAGCACCCTCAACTGAACCTTCATGCCTCATAAGCCTTCTTTGCTCATGAGCAAGCAAAGCATTCAGCAATTCTGCTAAGGTAATACTTGACATATCTTTACTATTTTCCAGAGAGGAAGATTGTTATCTCAACCTTTCTAGAAGAGTTACGAGAATTTTTGAACAACTCTGGAATCGGAAAGTTTACCTCCAAGCAACCTTACCCGATTAGCAATGCTGAGAAGTCTGTCAGCAACTCCTTCACAGTTTTTGACCTTCATCTTCTGCATCTCAAACTCCCTGATCAGATTTAGCACTTGCATCCCTTTGACCCTCTCATCGCCTTCGTACTCTTGCTTGAGGAAGTTCCAGGTTTCATTTGCTGACTTCAATCATAATTCTGGTAAAAATTGTTGGAGAAACGGATGAAAAACAACATGACTTTGCTTCGATTTCCGCTGCCTTCTTCCTTGTGGTTCTTGATTTGAGCAAGAGTTGGGTTTTGGTAAAGGAGGGACTTCATAAGCCTCCTCTACAGCCTCCCAAAGATCACTTGCATCAAGTAAGCCTCCATTCTACCGCCCACACCTGATAATTTTCACCCGTGAACACCGGAGGAGCAATAGTTGTGAAAGTGTTTTTCAGAATCCATAGCAGCTGATGGGTTTTGTCGAGTAAGATTTTGAATGTGGGGTTACCCTCAAACTCTCACAGTCCCTCAAGAGAAATAGCTCTGATACCAATTGTTGGATAAAAGGCTAACCTAGAAAGAGTAATAATTGACAATGAGGTTTCAACAAACAAGAAAATAGTGATAAATACTATTTCTTCGAGAAAAATATTTAGTGATAAATACACAAATCAAAAAGAGGCCAACCTATTGTAAGGTCCCGGTTTTCATTAAAACACTCTTAAGTAGGACCTAGCACTAATATATAAGTTGATTGACATGGTGAAAATCATTGCTAGACTCTCTAACGAAAGACAAGTGCAGTTCTTTGAGGATGCTGAGTGCGAGTCCCTTAAATTTAGAGAATTGCAGACGACTTCCTGTTAATAAGCTTCAATTTCAAAACAACATAAAAATAAATCTAAAGTGGACCCTACTATATATACAAACACAACCTTGGATCCTAAATAGCCAAATCTGAGACCATGGACTTCTTTTTATACGTATAAATTTGCAAAATGTCAAATCTGCAAGGTGCGACCTCCTAGTAAATTATAGATGTCATCGAGTTCTAAATTTAATAATGGATACAACTTCTTGATAGACATTACACACAACCGAACCCTAGCTTGAGGAGCAAGCTAGGGGTAGCCGCCACATCAACTACCTCGGCAACTCTTATTCTGTTTCCCAGTTAAACTCTTTGTGTATCTTAGTCTTAGAATAGATTTCAAACACTTTAATTTCTTATGCTTGTATAAATAGGGTTCCTGTTATCAATACAATTTGAGTTGATTTTTTTTCAATACAAACTTTATTCAATATTCTTAATGGTGATCAATATCTCTATATTCTCACATGGTATCTAGAGCATAACGATCTTCTTTCTTTCTTCTCCATGGCCGAGACCTCTACCTTGCCGAATCCGGCACAACCCACTAAACCCTTAATCATTGTCTCCCTTACCCACATACTCAACTAACCCCCACAAACTACATAGGTTGGAAAACCCAAATTGTCGCTTCCCTTCGGGTTATGATCTTCATCATTTTATCGATGGAACTACCCCGCCCGCCTACAGATCTGCCGAATTTCTGAAGCCAACCCTGCACTTCCGCGAGATGCAACAGATGCTCAAAAAGTAGCAGCCCATATCACTGCTGCAACCGTTCCTTCTACTATACCGAACCCAGCCTATACGACCTGGTTTCGCCAAGATCAACTCCATCTTAGTGCCATCGCCGGATCTTTGTCTGCCCCACTCATACCGCTCATCTCCTCCTGCAATACCACCCAAGAAGTATGGAATACTTTAGCCAAATACTCCAAATACACACCACCTCATCATAACCCTACTTCAACCGACAGCCATACAGAATCCCACCCACACTTCACCTGCTGCTTACACTGCCCACACGCCTTCTGCACCTGATCCGGGGTGGCTATTTGATAGTGGAGCAACTCATCACGCAACTAATGATCTCCACAATCTCTCTTTGCATACTCTATATGATGGTACTGAGGAACTTATAATTGGTGATGGCTCAGGTCTTTCTATCTCTCATATTGGCTCTACATCTCTCCCCTCATCTCCCTCTTCTCTGAAATTAAATCATGTTCTCCATGTTCCTTCTATTTCTCGTAATATATTGTCTGTTTCCAAATTTTGTGTTGATAATCATGCCTCAGTCACATTCTTACCTGATTCTTTTGTTGTGAAGGATCTACGTACGGACACTCTCCTTTTCCAAGGCAAATCTAATTCCGGCGTTTATGAATGGCTTCCGTCCCCCTGCTGTTCATGTCTCTGTTTCCTCCCGTACAGTTAATTGTTATCATTGTTTTGGTCATCCGTCCAATCAAATTCTTTAGCATCTTAGTTCTAGGTTTAGCTTAGATATTCCAAGTAGTAGTCATTTACATTGTAATTCTTGTGATTGCAACAAGAGTCACAAACTTCCGTTTAATGAAAATTCTCTTTCTTCCTCTGGTCCTCTTGATTTAATTTATAGTGATGTATGGACTTCCCCCCACCCTTTCGTTTGATGGCTACAAAATTTATATCATCTTTGTTGATCACTTCACCAAATACATATGGTTTTTACCCCTTAAACACAAGAATTATGCCACCAAAGACTTTGTCAATTTTCAGAATCTGGTCAAAAAATACTTTAACATTCATTCTCACCATTTTCAGCGACAATGGTGGTGAATACATTGGTCTTCGTCCACTCCTTCTCTCTCTTGGCATATCCCATCTTACGTCACCTCCTCATACTCCTAAACACAATGGGTACTCCGAGAGACGACATAGACACATTGTTGAAATGGGTCTCACACTTCTCTCTCACTCTCACATGCCTCACAAATTCTGGCCCCTTGCCTTTGTCACTGCTGCTGCTATTTAATCAATAGAATGCCCACCGCACTCTCAATCTCAACTCACCCTATCTTATTCTCTTTGGTCAACCTCCCAATTATCACAAACTCCAAAGTTTTGGTTGTCTTTGTTATCCCTGGCTTCGTCCATACTCCTCCAATAAATTTGATCCTAAATCTGCACTGCACCCTGTGTCTTTGTAGGCTATTCTCCAACTCAGAGTGCCTATTACTGTCTTGAACCCAACACCCACAAAATATATGTTTCCCGCCACGTTAAGTTCGTTGAACACACCTACCCTTTTGCCTCCCTCTCTCAATCTGCCGTCTCTCCCCTAACCCCTACAGAATGGTGTACAATAAAACTACCACTTCTCAACTCTACCCCTCGACCTCCTGCAACCGCTACAAGTCCTACCAGTTCCCCGGTCAACTCTGCACAAACCCACCCGAGCAGCCTGAATTCCTAACCGAGGCTGCCTCTCCGGCCACCTCCCCCCCCACTTCATCACCTATATCCCCACCTGCTACTTTCTGCTGCAGCTCCTACTCCATCACATCATCACTTGAATCCACCCTGCCCACTCCATCCCCCTACCCACCGGTCCCATTACTCGCCTCCGCAACAACATCCGCAAACCTGTTAATAAACTCAACCTCAATGCCACTCTTCACATCAATGAACTTGAACCCTCCACGTACTCTCAAGCACTTAAACTTCCCACCTGGCGGTCTGCCATGCAGACTGTGTTTGATGCCTTAATCACACGTAGGATCTTGTTCCCGCTACTCCGCATCTACATCCCATTGGGTGCAAATGGATTTTTCGGACTAAATATAATCCTGATGGTACTGTTGAACGACACAAAGCTCGACTTGTTGCCAAAGGATTTCATCAACGTCCAGGTGTTGACTATTCAGAGACCTTCAGTCCTGTGGTAAAGCCAGCCACAATTCGTACTGTTTTATCCCTTGCAGTCACCAGAGGTTAGTCACTTCGCCGGGTAGATATTTATAATGATTTTCTTCAGGGATCCTTGACTGAAGATATGTATATGGTTCAGCCTCCGGGCTTTGTTGATCCTCATAATCCAACTCATGTATGAAAGTTACGATAGGAAATTTAGGGTCTCAACAGGCACCTCGTGCGTGGTACACAGAACTGAAACAGTATCTTATATCAGTGGGTTTTCAAAATTCCATATCGGACACCTCTCTCTTTACTTGCAGTCACTCAGATGGTTTTCTTGTTCTATTGGTTTATGTCGATGACATTATCATTACTGGTTCATCCGCCGTGTTACTTGAATCGTTTATTACCACCTTTGCAGCACGGTTTTTTCTCAAGGATCTTGGCCAGCTTTCTTACTTTCTTTGTGTGGAGGTTCTTCCTCGCAAAGATGGTATATTTTTAACCAACAGAAGTACATACAGGACCTTCTCAATCGGTATCACATGGACGATTCGACTCCGGTGCCTACTCCAACTCGTGCCAGATCTTTTCTCACTGCCACATCTAGCACACCATTGCCGAATCCCTCGGAATTTCGTCAGCTTGTGGGTTCCTTATAGTATCTCTACACGGTGTGACTTATCTTTTTCCGTTAATCATCTCGCTCAGGGTATGCAACATCCGATAGACATTCACTGGGGAGTTCTTAAGTGCATTCTGCGTTATTTATCAGGCACTCGATCTCATGGTCTGTTACTTCGTACTGCTTCTCCCGATACTCTTCATGCTTTTACTGATGCAGACTGGGCTGGTGACAAGTTAGATTATGTCTCTACTACTGGCTACTTGGTTTTATCTTGGCACCAATCTTCTTTCTTGGAGCTCCAAAAAGCAACATACTCTTGCTCGCTCATCTACCGAAGCAGAATATAGAGCGGTTGCTGCAACTTGTGCCGAAGTTCTATGGCTTCAGAACCTTCTCTCTGAACTTTTGGTTATTCCTTCTGCTCAACCAGTAATCTACTGCGACAACTTTGGTGCCACTTATGTTGCTGCTAATCCGCGGTTTCATTCCAGGATGAAACATATTGCTTTAGATTATCACTTCGTTCGTGAACAAGTCAGACTAACAAGTTACGGGTTACTCACATTCCTGGGATGACAACCTTGCTGATGCTCTTACAAAGGCGTTACCTCGCACCAGATTTCTTTTGCTGCTCTCCAAGATTGGTCTTACCCTCCGGACGCCCATCTTGCGAGGGGCATGATAGACATTACACATAACCGAAACCCTAGCTTGAGGAGCAAGCTAGGGTAGCCGCCACATCAACTACCTCGGCAACTCTTATTCTGTTTCCCAGTTAAATTCTTTTGTGTATCTTAGTCTTAGAATAGATTTCAAACACTTTAATTTCTTATACTTGTATAAATAGGGGTTCCTGTTATCAATACAATTTGAGGTGATTTTTATTCAATACAAACTTTATTCAATATTCTTAATGGTGATCAATATCTCTATATTCTCACACTTCTATCAACAGAACTCAATTACAAGTTGAAACACTATATAGAAGGGAAAGACGGGCATGATCGGTTTCTACTATTATTCATAATATCCAATGAACAGATCAAAAATAAAAATACCAAGCTCATTTGAAAAAACAAACAAAATTGATACGCAAACGCAAGTCAAAGAACTTTTGAATGACCGAAGTTCCATAGATCATGATAACAACAATAAATTTCACAGAGGAAAGAAAGATATCACCAACTATAATTAAACTATTTAAATAATTGTCCAACCAAACTCAATCAAGTCATGATAATGTAATCAAGCCACTCCACGGAACAATGAAAATACCCCCTCCGTCCTCAAATGATAGTCCCATTTCCTTCTTTTATTGACCCAAAAGTTCGTCCAATTTCAAAAATAAGGCTTAAAGTCATTGAATTTTCAAAAATTAAATTAGTTGGAAAGTCGTAGTGATTTCATTTTAGGAGGGTGGGAGTATAATAAATGAAATGAAATCTCTTAAAAAGGAAAAGGAAAAGGAAAATAAAACATAAAATTATATCATATATTGACAAGCATTTGTACAACTTCTCCTTTCTGATTGTTGTACTTGATATTGCAAGTAAATATGGGAACATGAATTGATATGAACAAAGAATAATGAGCTTACTTTTAGGAGGATATTGTGGTCTCAAGACATTCCCATCGACTTTCTCCTCTAGTGCTGAAATGCCATAAACAACGAACTTCTCCTCTAAAAAATGAGGGCTCCCATGATTTTGAGAGTGATGGTACCAAGACACTGCTCAAAAAATTAATAGCATGATTAAATAAAAGGAGAAAAATATTAACAAAAAATAGTAGAAAACGAAGCAAGCTTTATATCCGTCACAATATATTGATACGGAAAAATAATAACGAAAAAGAGTATCATAACATAAATGAAGATTAGGGTATATGATACTCCCCCATCCCATATAAATATCCAATTAAGAGCAATGTTAGACAATCATTTTGAGACAGAGGTAGTAATATGTCATATTGTTTAGCAATGGTAGTAGATATATCATTAAAAACAGTTAATTGCAATATATAGATACATTTGCAGTTGGGAAGAGACTTACTCGATAAGATGTTAGGTGTTGGAGAGATGGAAAACAAAGCGTGTCTCTATGTGTGTGTGTGAGACCGAGAGGGAGGGAGGGAGAGATAGAGAGAGAGAGCGGCACGAGATACTGAGGGTGACGACGAGTTAACAGTGTTGGAGAAGCCCTACCATCGCTAGGGTATTTATACTTGAACAAATGACCTATTTCTCCACAAGATAACCTTTACTAGATATTATTCCCTATTTGGTCTGTTAATCCATTTGCATTTATTTTATTTCATATAACATGTTGGTATTAGTTACCATTTTAGCCAAAATCTAAAAAAAAAAAACGATTTTTCAATAAGATAAGAAATAAAGGGTGTTTTTGAACACGGTTGAACCGGGACCTATGGTATTTAGTAAATATTTGGCACTTCTTTAAAAAGTGCGCGGTGACATCTATATAATTTATATAATATATAAGGGTAAATTACCAAATAGGGCCTAAAGTCCTCAGAGTGGTGCCAGTTTAGGGCCTGACGTGCAAAATTTAGCGAAATAAGGCCTGGCTTGACATTTTCGTTGCAGAATGGGGCTTTTAAACGGTTTTTGTTAGAAAAGTTAGTTAAGTCACATGTGATTGACGAAATGGGTCAATTTGAAATGAGAATTAGTTATTAAGGGGTTAAATATAAATACTTAAACTTGAAGTCACAAAAAATAATTTTTCAAATTTTAAATTAAAATTTTGATATAAAATAACTAAAATATTAAATTTTGGATTTAAATTTTTTTAAACATAAATAAACAATTTTTTTTTGATGATTTTTTTGTTCGGATCTAAATAAAATCCGATTGGCTCTAAGATGGATTAATCGTTGGTTTACATTAGTCTCCATGATAAATACAAGTCAGATCCTAGATGTAGATTCTAAAGAAATTTGATAATTTTTGAAATTTAAATAAATAATCAATTCTTTTAAGAATATTTTTTCAAAGAAAATTTTAATTTTGTCCATAAAAATTGATGGAGATGGTGGTCGATGGTGTTTTGAGACGAGAGAGATGGAAAAGATAGGTTGGAAGCAGAGATGTATATTTGGAAAAAAATCAAAGAAAATTCATAATTTGGTTGTTTTATTTAGAAATTTTTATATCAATATTTTTATTTAGACGTGAAAAAAAAATTGTCCAAATTATTTTGTCAAAAATATTTATTTATTTTATATTTAATATAATTAGAATAAAAAATTTAATATATTAGTTATTTTTATTTCAAAATTTTAATTTAAAACATGAAAATTCATATTTTGCGACTTTAAGTTTAAGTATTTACATTTAACCCCATAATAACAAATTCTCATTTCAAATTGATCCTTTCGTCAATCACATGCAAATCACATGTGACTTAACTGACTTTTCTAATGAAAACCGTTAAAAAGCCCTATTTTGCTAACAAAAGTGTCACGTCAGGCCCATTTCGCTAAATTTTGCACGTCAGGCCCCAAACTGGCACCACTCCGAGGACTTTAGGCCCTATTTTGTAATTTACTCAATATATAATACCAGAGTCGTCAATGCTCAACCCTCAGAATGCCACAGGGAATTATGATGTGGAAGTCCACGTAGCGTGTTCCCATTGCTTTAAGTAAGTAGACTTATTTAAGGATAAAATTGTAATATTAATAGTTCATTTGAAATTTGAATATTTCATAAGTTGACTCATTTGATCAGTTAAAAATTTATTTGAATACTTATTGTTATCAAAATCAAAGCACAAATTTAGGAGTTGTTTTTAATTAGTGCGAATATCATTTTCACACTTTACATTTTAAATCGTGACAGAATTTTATTCAGTATCTAGAAATAGTAATACAGATGACATTGTTTAAAAGACCTACGTATATGTCAATGTCATCAAAATAAAATTCATTTAGGGAAAGTTATAAATATGAGTTGAGATCTCCTGTACCACTTTTTGTTGTATCTCGAAGCAAGAAGAAGAAGAGCCGCCCAAGAGTGGAGATCCGCCCGGACCTGAGAAAGCACCCGGCCGTACCCAGCTTTGCTCGCCGTGCAGATTTCAAGCCTCGGCCGTGCACGATTTATGAGGAAAGACGGTGATGCTCGACAGCAATGGCACGACCGTGCCAGATTTAGGGCACGGCCGTAGCGCGACATTCCACCAGAAAATTAATTATTTTCAGAACTCCTTTTTGGTTTATTATTTGGTATTTTTGGTATTGTTTTATGAGTCCTTTTAGATTAGGGTTTTATTATGTCTAGCCTGTAAATACTCTTTTCTTTCGTTGTTTGAACACATTGTGAATTTGATATTTTATTAAATTTGCTTCTTGCATCTTTGTGGTTTAAACCATTGAAACCTTAATTGGTTTGTTGAAGGTGGATTCCTTCGTTTCTTCAAGAGCTTCATCATTATTGTTGTTGTTCTTGCCAAACCCTATTCGTGGATTCGAATTGGGTCAATTAATTCGTTGATTCGATTAATGCTATCCGGTTACTATTTATTTTATTCCGCTGCATTCTGTGACATCAGTATTGGAGTTACATCAGTGGTAATCAGAGAAAAAAGACGATCCATGAGGAAGATGACCAACGATCGAGGAGTCAACAATGAAAATCAGGCGAATCTTGGCGAATTGACTGCGGCATTCGACTGGTTCAGTCATGCTTTGAGCAACGAGAGGCTGATCGGGTGAACGCGAAGAGCAACGCGAAGCAGAACGGACCGCACGCGAGGAACAGCGCGAAGCAGCACAGGCT